>JANHGN010012754.1:35795-56761 GCA_024605025.1 Megaceryle maxima
TATATAAATAGTTTAAATGAGAAGGCCCAGCACCCTCTCAGGCTGAGTCTTAAAGTCTTAAAACCTTCCAGTGTAGAGGAATCCACCACTTCCCTTCAGAGATTATTCCAATGTCTAATTGTTCTTATGGTGAAAAATTTTCTTCCGGAGTCCAAACAGAATAACTTGTACTCATTACCCCTTGTCTTTTCCATGTGACTCCTTGTAAAAAGGGAGTCTTCATCTTCTTGGTAGCCACCTTTTCTGTACTGGTACATGGTAATAACATCTCCTCTAAGCCCTCTCTTCTCAAGGCTGAGAAGAGTTTTCTCGGCCTTTCTTCATATGGCAGGTATTCCGGTCCTCTGATCAACCTCATGGCCGTTCTCTGGACCCTCTCCAGCCTGTCCACAACTTTTTTATATAGCGGAGACCAAAACTGAACACAGTACTCAAGGTGTGGTCCGACTAGCACTGAGCAGAGTGGGATAATGATTTCTTTATCTCTGCTGGTGATGCCCTTATTAATTCAACCCAGCATCCTGCTGGATTTCTTTGCCATTGCAGCACACTGTTTACTCACGTTAAGCTTGTTGTCCACCAAGACCCCCAGGTCCCTTTCCACAGGGCAGTTCTCCAGGTGGATCCCAGTCTGACCTGCATTCCTGGTTCTGCATTCCCAGGTGCAAGACCCTATACTTGTCTCTATTGAACTTCATAAGGTTCCTGCTAGCCCATTCCTCCAGCCTGTCCAGGTCTTCCTGGAGAGTGGCTCTTCCTTCTGGATTGTCAACTTCCCCACTCATTTTGGTGTCATCTGCAAACTTCATCAGGGTGCTCTTGATCCCAATATCTAAATCACTTATGAAGAAATTATACAGCTTTGGGCCCAATATTGATCCACATGGGACCCCGCTTGTGACTGGTTGCCAGTTTGAGAAAGAAATATTTACTACCACTCTCTTAGTATGACCTGTTAGCCAGTTCCCCACCTTCTGCACAGACCACTTGCTTAGGTCACAATGTGGCAGTTTCTCTAGCAGGAGTCTGTGGGGGACCATGTATGTCAAAAGCCTTAGAGAAGTCCAGGTAGACAATGTCCACTGCTCTCCCTGCATCAACTGAGCAGAGTACTTTGTCGTAGAAGGCAATCAGGTTTGTCAGGCATGATTTGCCCCTGGTGAATCCATGTTGGCTTTTCCCAATCACATACTTCAATTTACTTGTTATAGTCACCATGAGGATTTGCTCCATAACTTTCCCAGGGATTGAAGTGAGACTAATGTGTCTATAATTACCTGGGTTCTCCTTGGAACCCTTCTTGTAGACAGAGGTGACATTAACCTTCTTACAGTCATAGAATCATAGAACCATAGAATGGTAGGAGTTATTATGATAACTGAATGGTAGGGGTTGGAAGGGACCTCTGGAGATCAAGTCAACTCCTCTGCCAGCGCAGGATCACCCAGGGCAGGCCACACAGGAACATATCCAGGTGGGTCTTGAAAGCCTCTAGAGAAGGAAAATCCACAAGTTCTCTGGGCAGCCTGTCCCAGTGCTCTGTCACTCTCACAGTGAAAAAACTTGTCCTCATATCGAGGTGGAACTTCCCGTGTTTCAGCTTGCAGTCTTCAAGTATGTCTCCTTGAATCTTGAAGACACTGAAAAGGGCCTAATGCCTTTTTGATACATTCCTGAGCTGACAGCAGATTTTCACCCTCTGCAATTTTGCTGGCACCTTTGTATTCTCGTATGTTTCAAGAGGGCTAGAATTGCTCCCAGTGTGAAGTTTGCCCATGACTCCTCCGAGAGCAGGCAATTATCTTCTGTTGTTCAGTAGCTCCTTGAAAAACATGATGAAGGATGCCAGCTACCAGCTAGCCTGTGTCATCTTTTTTTCCAGCAGATAGGACAGCAATGGATATGGCAGCCAATTCACTGCTTTAAGTCCTTGATTCTAATGGTTGAACTTGTATAACATCTTCCTTTTCACACGCCACCCTTAGTCATGTTAGGAGGGCTACAGGGTGCCAGCTTTGTAATGTCTCTGTGAAGTGGAGCAGTGTTCATATTTCCCAATGCATTAGTCATTCAAATACACCCTCAGTCTTTCTTGTGATACATTTATTTGTGCATGAGCAGGTAAGCTCAGAATAAGTTAGAATCTTTTCTTGGAAACAAGGAGCAATGTAAGGTATTTCTGCACATTTTGTAGAAAAGTCCTGCAACCCCACTGATGCGTATTTCACTTCTATCTGTGGCCCCTGTAAATTGAGCAAACTTATAAAATCCATGGAAGCAAAAGCTCTTTGCATGCTTGGGAAATGCTTCTTCCTCATTCTTCTACTATGAGAAAGCAGTTCTCTCAATATTAGCCAGAAAGAGGTATAAAGCTTTCTGTCAGTATAGAAATGCACAGAAAATTAAGAAACTGGTATCAGTAGCCTACAGCAAAAGCAAGTGTTTTGGAATAAAACAAACTCTAGAAAAAAGATTTATTTTCTACAAAACTATCCATTCTTCCAACAAACAGTAACAGAAGGTATTTTGCAAACTGTATATTCCAAACATAACAGTAAAATAAGCAAGAGAAAATCAATTCCCACTATTTGGAAGTAAGCATGAAATGGTGAAGAAGTAATGGTTATCTTCAGACTTCCCAAATTCCTGTCCAGCTGTGAAGATACCTAACAAGCAGACAATTCTTCAGCAATTGCTTCTATCTCCCTCTATGCAATATTGGTGTCCCCAAAAAAGTAAGCAGCTATGCCATCTCACAGACCAAGAGATTATGTTGTCTACTTATCTTCTCCTTTCCACCTTCAGGAGCTTTGTCATGCAGGATGTGTCCTTTCTCACACTGTGACTGTTTTCCCCAGGACAGCAGTGTCTATTAATTTGAATGGATGAAAGTTTTCTCTCATTTTCTCAGATACATATCCTGCTTCTGGAGAACACTGCACATTTAGGGGACAAGGAAATGAGCAGGAGTCAAAAGATACAGTGCCAGCCAAGAATCCTTCCTTGGGTAACATAGAATCATAGAATCATTATGGTTGGAAGAGACCTTCAAGATCATCATATCCAACCATTAACTTATCACTAACAACTCCACCACTAAACTATGTCCCTAGGTGTGACTCCATCACTTCCCTGGGAAGCCTGTTCCAGCGCTTTCTTGTTATAACACTTTCAGAGAAGATATTTTTTTCCTAATGTCCAATCTAAACCTCCCTTGGTGCAACTTAAGCCAATTTCCTCTTGTCCTATCACTTGCTGTATGGGAGAACAGACCAACACACACCTCACCACTACTTCCTTTCAGGTAGTTGTACAGAGTGAGAAGGTCTCCGCTGAGTTGCACTTACAGGTCAAGCCTCCACATCAGCTGTTTCTCATCAGAAAGGAACTACTTTGCTAAACAAATTACTCCAATGATTAACATTTTTTGTCTGTGGCTTCTTGTCCCATTCTCAGAGATCTTGGATGTGGCTTCAGGAGAGGTTCTGCTGACATCGTGGGTTGAACCAGCAATGAGGCACCAAACTTTCTCCTTTTGTGGAACTGAACATGTGTCCACATCAGTGTTCTAGTATGAACTAGGAAGGAACTTTTTGAAGATGATCTCCCGCTTTTTCCCATTTAGCATGCTTCATCTCACATTGATGGTCTCAGACCATGGAAATTAAAGGTTGGACTAGATGACCCTTGGGGTCCCTTCTAACCTGATGTTCTATGATTCTCTGAAATCATGGTCACTTTATATGGAGATAAACCAGAAAATGTGCCAGAGGAATACACTCAGTGTACTTCAGCCACTAATAAGTGTCCAGTCCACAAATGGAAACTAATCCCAAATCCAGCCCTATAAATGAGTCTACAGTAATGGAAGGTTTGCAGCATTAAGTGCTTCACCTTTCAAATCTCTTCTATAGACTATTAATTAGCAATGTAGACAGAGGTTTCCTTCCCATCCTTCTGCCTTGCTGCCTTCCAACCTTCCTTCTTTAACAGGAAAATGAGGTAAAATTTGTCTTATCACAAAACCAGGTCCTGCATAACCCTAATGCTATCTCAGAGCAGAGAAAGCCAGAAGCTGACTACCCTGCTATTCAGAGGCACTTATCTCCAAAATCACCATCCAATTCCAGGGATGTATCCTACTCAGTCAGACAGACATGATCACCAAAGTAACTCTGAGTTATATGGAGAGGTTACAAGAGGTGTGAGATTAGGAAATTACAATATTTTAGTTGCAGCAACATGGATTTAGCCAGTGATCAAGCATGAGAGAAACATGACATGAGTTAATTTTATCTGGATTTTTGTTTTGCAAACATAATTTTAAATTAACTGAAAATGAAAAAAATCCCCACAGAAATAAAATGCAAAAAAATGTCAAAACTTTTTTTTTTTTTTTTTTTTTTTTTTTTTTTTGTCAAGTTGCATAAAAAAAATATTGCTGAAAGCTTTGCCAAAAACTACGAACACCACTTCACTACCACCCTGGCACAGATTTGGAGAAAGACTGTAAATCTTAACTAAAACAAGATTTACAATTACATCTCATTTTCTGTGGTTAAACTTGGGTGCAGATACTCATTGTAATTTACGGGAAACTTTTATTTAGCTTTACAAACCTTAATTCTTTTATGACTATGAGTACCCTCATGTAGTTCAACCTTAAAAATGTCTTCCCCTGAGGACTAAGAACAGTGAATTAACTTCACAGTTGTCAAATGCAGTTTTTGTGGATCAGGTGGTTTATAACTCATCATGTAAGTCCTATCTCCAAGCTTTAGATTACCTATCAGCTAATAAGGGTTTCTTCACAGAAGTGAGCTAAAGAGAATTATGTTAAAGAGAAAAAGCCTCAAATAATAAGCTAAAAAGGAAGCCATGTAAATAGCCTACACTGATGTATAGATCTAAACTTTGTGGGAGCTGTATTTTATATTTTCTAGAATGCATAAACGAAATACACAAATAATTATGGTTAAAATGTTTGTGAAAAGCTCACTCCTACACAGGCCACTGAAAGAAAACTTTCATCTCCACAGATAATGGAACTATCTGTAGTAAAGGAAAATAAATAAATTAAATGTGAGGTTTACCTAACCTAATTTCATCTCCTTTAAATTTAAGTGTCTAAATTAAAACAGTTCTTTTGACTCCCTATATTGAGTACATAGTTGGAGAAATATCTCTAGAGAGTAATTATTCTTCTGTCTTTTAGTCATCAATCTTACACAGGTACAAGTTAACATCAGGAGATATGTCCATCTCTCCACTGATTGTTGAGCAAATCCAGATAGGCTTAGCAGAAAAGTCTTGACCATTAAAGGTCAAGTATGCTCAATCCCATGGGTCAGAGAGTTGATTGGTTATTGGTTACCTAGGGAGAATGAAAGGCAGTGGTTTGTTTTGACTTTGAGAATAGCCTAGGACAGTACAACATGTCTGATATAAGGGCAACAGAGACAAAATAAGAATATTTTTTTTTTTCTACAACTATCACAGTATATGAAAGCTTTCTATTTAAAAGACAGTGGTATGTTCTTGTAAAATAGTTGTCCTATGAACATGTAAAGAAAACCTCTGAAAAATGCAAATACATGGATATTGGGGTGTTTGTTTCCTTTTAACTCACTCCATTATTTACTGCAAGTGGTAAATCTAAATCCATTGTAAAAATGCTCAATCCTACAATGTGTTATGGATTTCCAGTGGTGAACTATTAGGTGTTTTGCAATTAACACAGCATGAAAGAACCATCACTTCTATGTATCTGTGAGTTCACACTTTGCTCTAATGAGACCCAAGATAAATTGCTCCAGTTTCAGTGTATTGGCTACCAAATTGACCCTGGTCCATAGCTCACTTCAGGCTTCTGTAATTCCAATGAATTTAGTATGTGCAGATACACTGCAAATTTATAAAACTCACTCATGCAACTCCAGGAGATAAAGCCAGAAAGAAAACCACATATGTTCTGTTCATGTTTATATATTTTTCCATTTCTTTTCCTGTGCAATATAACATTTGCATCCATCTACACTGGTATTTTCCTGAGAGATGTAACAAGGCAAAACTTGACCTAGTGTCTTAACTATAGTGTTGATATCCTTATTAACAGATGAGGCCATTTCTCTTTCTCAAAGCAAAATGCAGAATAAAGAAAGGTGAAGGGAGAGAGGAAACTCTGTTTATGTCTACACCATGTTTAATAAAGCTTGTCTGCAGAGGAGTCTTGACAGCGCACTTTCTATTCTGGGTCCATTTGTACATATTCTCCATAAGAGGCAGAACATGAATAAGGCTGGTGATTGTTGCTGTCAGCATCCAAGGTGGACGTTACAAAAGAACAGGTGAGTAGATTTCTCTGCACATCAGCACTTCCCAAAACTCACCTCAGTGATTGCACACTGGGAAATGTTAATGCTCATGCTGGATAAGTAGCATAGCATGTGAAATTCCCAGATCAGAAATCTTCCTTAATAGGTATTGAATGGGGCTCTGAGAAGATTGGAGGAGGTGAGTCATGAATTTCAGAAATCCTACAGAGCAACTGGATATAGCTAGATCCTGAAACAGTGACTATGATTAGGAAAAAAAAAAAAAAAGAAAGAAAGAAAGAAAGAAAGAAAGAAAGAAAGAAAGAGGAAATCCTATCTGAGTTTCTAATTCTTATCAGAACATATGATTTTAGTGCCACTCACATGTCAGGAGATATGAGCAATGATTGACATAGTTGTCTGGTTGTGCTCTCCAAAATACACTAGGAGCTCTTCAGTGGGACATAATGTGGTCCATAACACTAGTAAGGTGCTGGAGAGCTGCTTGGACATGAGCACAATCCTGTGTGAAAGACACAGATGGTCCTATACCAATGGTCTTTTGGCCACATCAGGAAATATGTTGACAAAATGCTGGAGGAAGGGAATGGTGGGTCAGTCCATGACCAGTCTTTCGTATCTAATGCTCAATGTCTCCTTTTAGAGTCACAATTAAGATTGCTGAGAACCCTCTTGTCCCTCCAGGAGGTCAGACCTGGCTGCTGGGGCTTGGAGTGTTCCCCTTCCCCAGGGCCATACAGAGAGGCCCCCAACAGCCTGTGGGAAGGCTACAGCAGGAACCACCTCGGTTCAGGGCAGCTCTCATCTTCAGCCTGTACCCAGACTACAGTCCTTACCACATCACACTGTAATACTGGACTGTAACAGCAGTGCAAATTAAACAATTAGCTGGCAAAAGAGATACATAATATATAGACAGTATTTTAAAATTATGTAGCTAGTAACTGTTTGGGGGTTTTTTGTTGTTGTTGTTTGGAAAGTCAGATTCTTCATTATTCATATAAGTTTTAAACATTTTCATAGGAGCCATACCCAAAGCAGGACTGCCTCAGGGACTGAAATGTGAAGTTCTCTAATCAATGATAAATGGCTTGAAAAAATCCCCAAAGTTTATGGTGTATATGTTCCTGTTTTCAATCTGATGTTTAAAGATTATATTCTCTATTTTCTGAGATGCTCATGTATTCTCTGCCTGGGGTGCACACATGGAGCAGACAGGCTGGAGATAATGGCCTGATTTGGGATGTAGCAACCCATCCTTCTCTTGCAGTGGTAACCTGATTCCTAGCCAATGCAGCAGAAATCATCTGCTTCTCTCCTCTGTGAATTGCAATACAGTACAATATATTCCCATGTATTCATGTAGCACTGTGGATGAAATAAGGTAGGATTCCTCTGCAGGAGAAACTTAATGGTCTAAGAACAATATTGCCTCAATGTGTAGCTTCCTGCAGAGCTGCAGTGACATTTGACTTCTGTCAGGCTGTTGCGTCTTGGTGAGAATTTGTAAAAACTCTGTTCATGCTAATGTTAATTTCTACTTAATGTTCTAACATGCCAAGAAGAGCTTGACATTTGTGTTTCTATGAGCTGGCCAATAGGTCGTTGTACTTTGAATGATAGACCTCCCACAGAAAGGAAGACAAATACAGCTAAACCAAAGTTTGAATATTGCTTCTTGGATCAGAAAAAGTAAGAGTTTTGCTCAGCTATAAAGGTTAGATGCTTGATTAATGAAAAAAAAAGAGTTAAGTGTGATAGTTTTTCTTATATGTCTTTATGAAAATGGTTTATAGATCATGGAATCACAGAATCATGGAATGGGTTGGGTTGGAAGGGACCTTAGATATCATCTAGTTCTATCCCCCTGCCATGGGCAGGAACACCTCCCACCAGACCAGGTCATTCAAAGCCTCATCCAACCTGACCTTGAACACTTTGAAGGAAAGGGCAGCCACAACTTCTCTGGGCAACAACACCACACCCCATGGTATCACAAAACGTAAATCTGGGAAGGATCTTAGGCATCCTAATCCCCTATCATGAACTAAAAAAGGCAAGTAATGCATGGTGAGGTGACCTCTATCATATACTTTAAAATCTCCAAGAAAGGCAATTCTACAACACATCTAGGTAAGCTGTTGTAATACTTCCTTACAATTTTAGTTACTTTTCCTTAGTATCTAACCTAAAACTTTGTTGCTGCAAATTAAGCAAATTATTCCTTATTTGACCACTACTGAAGTATCTGAACAACTGGTCACTCATCTTAATGTTCTTTTTTATTACTGAAAAAAAACAGACACCAGAAGATCATTATCATGTATTTGTTTAATCTTTTATAGATTAAATAAATCCAGATATTTTAACCTTTTATTTTGGGTTCTGTTTACTAAACCTCTTACTGTCTTCCAGTCTCCTTTGGACTTTTCCTAGTTTGTCTCAATCTTTGTTATAGTCTTACAGATAGGTAACCACGTTTGCCTTATAAAAGTTTTCTAATACTACATTTCACTTTGCTATATATCTTTTTAAAAATCATATATAATTTTACTTCTTAATATGCTTGTGATTTGCTGTATTCCTTTATATTTGATACTGCTTTGTAGTAGTATAAGCATTTTTTTATCTTACCGATGGATTACCTTCTTTCAAATGTAGCATATTTCATTTTTTTATTAAATTTCATTTGCTGATTTCAAACCAAATATCCAATTTACAGACATCAGTCTGTATTTTGACATCATAAAGTACTATTTCACAGATGAAATGCCTTCACATAACTCTGTGAAGCACCACTGACCCGAATAAGGCTTCATTTCAAGGACCTTTTTTACTGAGATTCTGGATCAGGCCCAGGTATGAAGTCATTACACGGTGAATTATATGCTAGTCTGCCACAACAGTGTTTTGAGCAAATGTACTGGTGCTTTCTGTGTGTGAGAAATAGAATGAAGAGTAAGAACTTAAAAATATGTAGATTGAGATTTCTGCTTTTCCATAATACCCTAGAATTGTTTCTGGATTTCCATTTTTGTTGATATATATCAATGAACTTGTGCATCCAGTGTTTCTTTGCACACACACTGTCTGTTTAGGTTTTTGCACATTTCTGACATCCAACAATCCTTCTTTACTAAATGTTCAGGCATTTTTTTGGTGGCTCCAGTAGTCTCTTACACATAATTAATATTGTTTTACATTGTCTTTTTTTCCTCTCCCTGAAATTGCATGTTTAGACTAATGGGTACTCAAAAGTGAATTATATTTGAAACCAATGGAGCTCAATAGGGCTGACTCAGTAGTATGCCAATCTAGGTCTTGGGTCCTTTTATATGTTGTTCAGGTGCATTCAGGTTCAAGATTGAAGAAGAGAAGCTTTTTTTTTGCTGCAGTGTTTACATGAGTTTTCCCTTCTTATCGAAGCTGATATTTATGTTTAATTAAGGCTTAACTGGAGGTGATACTTCATGTTGGCTCCATTAAGCTGTCTTTAAGACCATCTTAGAATCAAATAAATATTATCATCCTGGCTAAGGGAGAAACTAAATAATATAACAGGGATGAATTAAGAAAAAAAAAAAAAAGATAAAATGTCTTTTGCACATCACAGGATTTTATCCAGATTTATGATAAAAATGAAAAGCACTTTGAAGACGGGAAATTGCAAATGCAGAAACTGTGTCTTCATATCTCCAATATGTGTTGCCACACGCTTCAAATGAATGTGACTGATAGAAGTGTTACCAGAAAACTGTGGCCAAGAATCAAAAAGGGACTGATGATTTTTTTAAAATGTGTGATTCTTTTTCATGTCATTAAGGCAAGAAATGTATCTTTTTTTTTTTTTTTTTTTTTTTTTTTTTCCCCCTCTTCTCTCTCTCTTTATTTCTGGCTTTTCAAACTTTTCCATAGACATAGTGCTCTGGAGGCAAGCTTAACCTTTGATGTGTTTTATCATTCTCAGGCATCTGACTAGGAGAGGAGAGTGATGTGTCTTCTCTCATTAAATGTCAAGAAGTCATGAGTTGTCATCTCCATATATCATCTGAGTTTCTGAAGACAGAGGGAAGGTTTCCTTCTGAATGTTTTTCTAGAAAACCTGTGCAAAAATTGTTTATTTGAAAGCAATAGATCTACTTAACTCTGATAATGGAAGTCACAGTTTTGAGAACTTTGTCCATTACAAGTTTGGCACACAGTCTTGCCTTCAAAAAGTAATGATTTTCAGAAAATTCTGTATAAAAATAAGTAAATCTAATTCCAGACAGCTCAAATTATACATGTAAAATTGAGTACCGAAAATCTGAAGCTGCATTCAAAATCCTTTGCTTAGATACCAGATTTCAGTTATACCCTATCTGTTGCCAAGTTCTTAAGGCCCCTGCATTAATCAGGGACATCCTCAACTAGATCATGTTACTCAGAGCCTCGTTGAGCCTCACCTTGAATATCTCCAGGAATGGGGCCTTGACTACCTCCTTGGGCAACCTGTTCCAGTGTTCTACCACAATTTTGAATTGCTTGAAGCTAGTGACAGATCCCAAGTCTGTGTCAAAGTGTGCATCAAATACTAAGAAATCGTTAGAGTGGAAACACAAATTATTGTTGATAGAGTAATTTATTTGCTATGAAGTAGAAGATATTATATTAATCTTTAATGGACTAAATGAATGTAGTCTTTGTTATTGTGAGCAACCTGAGCAATGAAAGAATCAAATACAAAAGTTATGAGTATGAAGCTGTAGATGCTAGTCAGCAATGTGAAGTAGAATGGCACATGTAAATTAAAGTGCATATGGTATTTTTCAAACTCTAAATTAAATTTGTCAGGATAAAAATGGTGAGAAATAAAATCAGACTTGCTCAAATCCCATTTTCTGAATTGATTTGAGAATCACAAGGCTTGAATCTCATTTTAGTTCACTGAAACTTAAACAACTGAAGGGCAAAATCCAAATCTCATCACCTGTGCATTCTAAAACCTAGAAATGAGTAATCTAGGCTCCCCTGCGATGTTTCACAATGACTCAAATCAACTTTATTGTTCCAAAAGCCAGTTTCATGTTACTGCAGAGGGTCTATACCTTTGATGAGAGTCTGTGATAAGGGAGAGGTGATGAATATGAGCTGAAAGACAGCTGACAGAAGCCAGAATGTCAGGTATTTCATCCGACAGGAACTCGTCACACCATGTTTTAAGTGGGCGGAATGTGTATGGTAATAACAGTCCCCTAGACTTAATTAAAGTATTCTTGATTTGGTCTTAAGTGGTCATAGTTTTGTAGTAGTGTTTTCAGTCATTAAGTTGTGAAATTACTTTGACTCATATTTTATTCAATAGTCTGTCCAGTGCAGGTTGATTTTAGCAAAAGAATAACAATTAACTATGGTTAAATATTTTGGAACTCACTGGTGGTTTAGTCCTAGCTTCTAGTTCTAGTTATCAGGTGGTTAGTATTTATTTTGTCTCTATCACTAAAGAGATTAAAAGTTGCTTAGCCAAAGAGCTACTGTGATTTTTAAAAGACATTTTAAAGAAGACAGTTATAGAAATATTTATTTAGTCTGAAGTCTCTTTAATCTGGCCTTAGCATAGAGGGTATCAATGACATTTATTTTAAATTATCTTCATAATATCAATGACATTTCAAATTATTACTACCTCTGATGTTTCCCCTGTGCAAGAAAAACCTAGAAAATTTAATTTACTTTCTCAAATGTTTTTATTCTGCCCATCTAGAATTATTTTGATATAACAGTTCTGGAGGCAGTCCTACTCATAATTGCACGCAGGGGACTTTGTTACAACTTCTACTGTGAAGTAGAGTATATTCTAATGAAATGGATATATATATTTGTCTGGGGTTTTTTGTGTTTTTTTTTTGTTTGGTTTGGGTTTTTTTGTTTTGTTTTGGGTTTGGGTTTTTGTTTGTTTGTTTGGGGTTTTTATCTGTTTGGGGTTTTTTTGTGATTTGTTTGTTTTTGTGTGTGTTGACCTGGGTCCAGCCTGCATTATTTTACTACCTGTTAAATGAAGAGAAGATCTTTCCATTTCTAGATGGTGCAGCAACAGCTTTGAAATTTGCAGTCTTGGAGTACTCATACTACTTATCTTTACAATGGATATTTGCTTAATTTCCATCATCATTAAATTTCTTCTTTGAATCTCCAGTATTTTCAACAAGCTTTTCCATTGAGCAAGTAAGAACTGAGTGAAGAAGCAAAGACAAGCAAGGAACAAACTACAGCAAATTGGAGGAGTTCGCAGAGAGAAAGTTTAAACCACAAAGTGGCAGCACTAATGCAGCAAGAGGTGAAATGAACCTCAGACAAATACCTTGGATGGGTGGGAAGTGTCTGGAAGCTCTTGTGAATTATGGTAGACAGCATATTGTTTGTGGGTGTCTACTGTGATCTGCTTCCCCTCAGCAACACACAAACTGTACCTTGTCATTTTTCCTCATAGCTATAGTTCTGTGTGCTTTTTATTTTTATTCTCCATGCCCTCCTGAAATTGTTACATTTGAAATGGTTTATGGTCTGTTCTGAACATTTTATTCCTAGAAAGGTATGAACAAACTAGACGGACTTTCAAGATGAGTGAGAAGGAAAAGATGTGGATCTGACCTGTAGAAATTGCACACAATAGGTAACAACGGCTAACTGTGGTAACTGTGACAGTTGCCCATTGACCAGAAGGAATTTCAACACATGTCTTTATCTCTTTAGCTAATATGCTAAACCTCTTTTTTTTTTTTTTTTTTTTTTTTTGAGGTTGGGGGAGGGGAGTGGTGTGGAACATTCTGATTTGTGTAACAGTATGCTTGGGTACTTTTTAAGACTTAGAAAGAGGACAGAGGAACGGCTTTAGGCTCTGATTGCTACAGCTTAGAAAGGGCAGAGGGGAGGAGATAGACTGTTGAAATGAAAATGTTCAAGAGTCCTCCAAAAGAAAAAATATGTGGAAAACATAATTAAGAAGAAAACCCTGAATTTTGAAAGTGAAAATGGCGAACGAAAATTTATAGCCAGTCTCCTTATCTAGAGACTTTGAAGACCTACCTGAATATGTTCCTGTGTGGCCTTCCCTGGGTGGTCCTGTGCTGGCAGGAGGGATGGACTCGATGATCTCCAGAGCTCCTTTCCAACCCCTACCATTCTATGATCCTATGTTTAATGAAGAAGGTCACATGCATAAAATAAGTCCTAAACTCAAATTCTACAGGAGAAGAATTTTCAGGTTTTGCTCTCTCACTCTCATATATCCTTTAGGCTGATGAATCTGATGGACATTTACCCTGCTGTCACTGAGATCACATTTTGAGAACAGTGGTAGAATTGAAGAGGAGATTAGGTCATGGTTAGCTAACAGAACCTCTGTTATCACTGGTGTTGTGCCAGAGAGAAAGGCACACTGTCAGAAACCAAAGTGACTCTATGTGAGCGTCTGTGAGGACAAACATTTTCCATTTGTATGATGAGAAAAACAGAGCTGGAAGTGAGCAAGTATGATGAGTAGGGGACAGCAAATAGAAAACCTCAATTTTTGTAGATATACTATTTGGAGCAGGTACTAAGGTCAAATTCCTAATAGTTATAATTGTTCAAATCTTTGTTGCTTAGGCATTTAGGTCAATGCTCTTAGAAGTCATCAGTGAACTCATATTCTTCAGTTTCAAAATATTCATATAGCAACAAAGAAATATTCATAAAGTAGTATCAGAACATTAAAACACAGTAAAATATTTTGATTTGAGCATTCAAATCTTGAAGTGATCTTGAAGCTCTCAACAGATTTGATAATATGGTCTTTACTCTTACCCAACAGTAATTTCACATTGTTATCTTTGTGTTTACAGGGCTACCATTATAGATGAATGTGTACTATACTGTAAAACATCATTTACTAACATAGATTTAAGGGGAAAAAAAGCCCATTAGTCTTGATGTATTAGTTATTACTTCAGCTAATATAACTACCTTCAAAACAATAGCAAGAAATGGTCTCCATTCTTCTGAATTCATACCTGAAAGTGCTGAACTGGCATTAGTTTGCTGAAGGTACTTAATTTGTACTTAAATTTGTACTTAATTTGTACACAGAAAGCAGCAGATAGCAGGTTTGCTCTACAGATTCTTCCAAACTTTCCAACCTGCTTTCACTACCAGACAGGTTCTGAGCCTTTTTTTTTTTTTTTTTCAGTATTTCTTCAAATCATGAGTTCAAGTTCCTTTGGTACCTATTAAATGAAGAATGACATTTCTGAGCAAGACTTATTAAAGCAGTCATTTAGCACTGTCATCATATATTAGAGAATGAACTTTAGTTTGTCAGGTGGCAAGCCTGCTTAGAAAGATAATAACATGATGGGTATGGAAAACAATTTATGTTAAATGATGTGCCTAAACTTATGACCATACATTGCATTAGCACTGGGTGTTTTGTGCCTTCCTAGAGTTTTGACTTTTCAACAGATGCAGCTTGTGGGTTGGCAGGTTATGCATATCAATGTGTAGGACACTTGGATGTCAAAAACAATTAATTGCAACAATCAGACAGTCAGCAATCTTGAACACCTTCCAGATTTTCTCCATTTATGGTCATCAGTAAATAAAGCAGTGTTCTTAAAGATATCTTTTCTTTTCTTTCTTTTTTTTTTTTTTTTTTTTTTCTGCCAGTTAGTGCCAGGCAACTTATCTGAGCCTCCCAACATTGCTCCCCTATGGAAATAATTGGAACATTGTTTTTTTTCCCCAGCATAAAAAGTTCCTTCTCTGTTTCACATTCCCTTTGTTTCATGAGCAAACAGCTTCATAGTAAACAAGGAGAGAGCCCTTGTAATCTGTATTATAGTTTACTTAGATTTGTTTGTACTTTTAAAATAAATGCATCTATTAAAAAGGAAAGGCGGGAGAAAGTCTGCTTCTACAGCTGCTGGTCCTCTGTTCATCCTCAGAAGAAAGCTAACAGTGTCCATATAAATATTACAGATGTTTAACTTTTGAAGTGAATTGTGCCTCAGTCACTCAGTCAGTTGCTTACAACTTAAATCCAGATTTTATCGCTTTTTTAATAGCAAATGAATGCTTTTTTCTATGTCACTTTTTTTTTGTTTGTTTTACTGCTAGATTTAGAAAAATGCAGAAGATTACTTCCCTCCCGGTTGCTTCTTTTCTTTCCAGTTTCAGGAAAAATTACATTTTCCATCCATAAAGATGAATGTATTCAAAGAATCTTGACAGCTGCAACCATAAAAAACCAAACCAAACCAAACCAAAACAACAGCAACAACAAAACCAAAACCAACAACAACAACAAAACACCAGTGACCTTATGGAAAAAGTGCTGGTTCTGTATCTGTATGGGCTCAGCTAATATCTTTTCCTACCTGGATACACAACAAATAATATTCTTATCACTGCTGTTCTATTCTGTTACAGTTTAGATAAAACTATCGTTATAAGGATTTAATAATGTTTAATACAAAATTGATTTTCTATACAACTTCTGTTTGTTCCAAGAAAACAAATGGAAGGAGAAAATATCTATGAATTTTCGGCTTATCTGGACAAAGACTTTTATTAGCTGTTTCCTTGGTAACTTTTTTGCAAGAAACCTTTAAAGATAAGTTTGCATTTGGGAGTAGAGAATCTTGAAAAAGGACAAAGGCTATTGAGAAGTCTTAATATAAAAGCACAATGTATTCCAAGAAAGCATTCATGATGTAGTTTTTATGTCTGAATCTCTGAGAAAAAAATATTCAGCAAAGAAAGCCAAAACATGAGACCAAAGACAGTCAGACGAATTAACACACAGACAGTAACATCAAAGCAGCTAAGTTCTGTTTTGGTTTTGGTTTTGTTGTGGGGTTGGTTTGTTAATTTTCTGATACACTAAATTAAGTTCAATAGCACTTCTCCAGTTCGAATGAGCTGGGGCAAGAGAGAACATTATGACTTCCTTCACAGGCGAATTTCTTAAGTAGATTAGGTGCGTCTTGAAAGATGATAAAGGCTAATTTGTAGAAGGAGATGATGCAATTAACAACCATATATAGAAAGCAGAAGTAGTCAATAAATATTTTTGTTCCATAGTAGGAAACAGGCAAGAATAATGTACCTGTACAACATAAAGATGATGAAGTACCTTTCAGCATACATATCATCTACTGAGGATATACAATGAGGAATTTGTGTGGCCTATATGGCTTACACATCATAGTCTAAACTGTTGATGAAAATTTTGACAAAACCTGAGGAAAGAGCTTAAGAAGCTCAGAAGAATGACAACAACCTGTAAAACATGTAAGGGTTCAAAAGGGGTATATGGTTAACAGTATTTCTGGTTTCTCCAGGTTAAAGGCAAAATAATGGAATTTGATTACTGAAGATTAACAACTTTAAATTTATGAAATTACAGTGTACTTCATGTTTGTAAAAAAAAAAGGTAGTATGTTCTAGTTTAGAATTTTAGATGCCCAAAGGACCTGAATTATTCAATTCATTATTAATTATTAGATTACTTAAACTTTTGTAAGGATTTAGAACCTTGTGACATTCTAATTAAAAATATAGCACTGTGCATTACCAAGAAGGAGTTGATGAATGATATAACTGAAAATGTTAAGGAGTTGTTATTCATGGAGAATTTTCATTATAGCTTTTTCTAGTGGCAAAACTCACCACAGAAAATGTACCAGATATCGCTCAAGGTTTTTATACATTATCTGGTAGTAATTTTATCATCTCTGTCTATAAAATCTATGTTTGGTGCAAAGACTAGAAAAACAGCAAAAAATGATAGTCATATATAATGACCAAGTCTGCCTGGCAAACTGTTTTGTTCCATCAAGATGCTTTTTCAGTTCAGACAAATGCAAAGTTTTATCCATGTAAGTATAAGGTATGTAGGTTATTCCTACAACAGAGGAGTAGGATTCCAGATGATGATGTTATTTAAAAGGTTAGGGAACATAGTACAAGAATTAGGGGATGGTCTGATGGTTTGCTGCACTGAAAAACACTCATGGCAATTCTTGTATGTGGCAGAAGTTAAAATAAAAAGATATCTCCTTTTCTAGTACTGATTAGATGGATTATATCATACTACTTCTAGAGTCTACAATTTCAAAGAGATATTACAAAATTGGAAAAGATATCTATTGTAGTTATTCAAGATCTGGGGAATATATTTTGCAGTGAATCATACTGGGATTTTTAGCCTTCTTTTAGTCTAGCAGGGAAAGGCCCACTGAGAAGTCTGGACACTAAAGGTCATTCAGATGGGAAAGGCAGTGTTTTAATAGATATAATTTTAATAATTAATGAGTAATTAAACATGAATACACTTGAGAAATTAATAAAATTGTGCTGGATTCTTCTCTCCTGATTTCTTCATAATAGAGATCTTCTGACAAGGTGCATTTTGGTCACAAACAAGCTCTTAACTTCACAAAAGAATAAGTGATGACTCATGAACATCCAAGATACAAAAAAATGTTTGGACTGGAGGATGGTATAATTGTGCTTGCTATGGAAAAAGATAGTTATGGGAAGGAGAAGTCTGGCACTGCTGACAAAACCCAACTTTTTTGGATCAGATCTTGGCTGTGTCAGCTTTCATATCAGTTTGAATAGCTTTAGGCTTGTGACAAGATTTAAGTCTCAGTAGCAGGGTAATAATTCCCAGTGGCCTATCATCAACATTAACAAGTGATTTTCATATCAATATCATAGAGATAATAGAAGTTACGTTTACAGAAAGTGTATATTACAAGTTCCTCCCTCTCTGCTTATTCCATCAGGATGGGAGCTGTTGGTAGAAGAGCTTTATAGCTGTAAGAACTGATGATTTTCTCTGTGGAGGTACTGGGTTAAATCCCAGATATATCAGCCAGCAGAGCAGCTATCACAACAGCAGCTCCTATGTTGGTAACCAGACAATTTTCTTAACAGCACTCCTGAGCAGATATTTTACGCATTACTGCTAAAAATACCAACTTAGCTCCTTCTTTAGTAACCTCTTCCAGAGATCATGCATCAAATTACACATAGTATTTCATAAATAATTATCTCACAAGGAAATTTAGCTTGGTGTAAAAATAAAATGTCAATCCAATTTTTCTTCTGCAGACATGTCCTTATGCCAAGACAAAATGAATCCTTCACCATATGGCCATAAATGAAACAGAAAATATGTGATCTAATGGTGCTATGTTAGCAAACTATTTGAATTGATTTATTTTTCTTAGCAATTACACTGCTAGAACATATCTGCTTATACTGTCAACAGCTCTGCCTAAGATCTCCTATTTTAAACACTGAGCAATGAAAGTGAAGAATTTGTCATATTGTCACAGCTGATGAATTAAGGCTTTATATTTCTAATACTACCTGAAAATGTTTTGCTGTTCTTGTTGTGGGGTTTTTTTACATATCTTAAGTCTAACATAAATATTTGTGGTTTTTGCTTTTCCTGGTTTTCTAAGCACATACAAAGAAGTTTGATATTGCAGATATTTTTTGTTTCAAAGCTGTTGGATATTTTTTTTGCTGACATGCTTACCACAAGGGATTGAAAAACAGAACAGACTGGCAAAAATGAAAACAAAAGGAAAGGAGAAAAAAAGAAGGAGAGAGAAGTGAAGTTACTAGGCAGAAGTTTTTGCTTTCAAATCTAAGAAAGATTTGGAAAACAAAATTTATGAGATGGGTGGCACCCAGCATTTGTACTCCAGCTTGTCTTTTTCAAGTGTTTCTTAGGAAAGCAGAGAGGAAAATCTGCACATTTTCATGTGAGCATCCATTGTTTGTAAAATTACTGCTTGCTTATTAAAATGACAAATGAAATATTAACAAGTTCCATCAGAGCAAGCACTAATTCAGAATATAATAGATGATGCAATTTTATGCTATCTCAGCTGTTTAGTTCAAAATAATTGGGAAATCAGACATTATTTTGTGCCTGGTACTTCTGTGTGTGTGGAGGAGACTGTGGCGTGTCACTACCTCATGACCTCATCCAAGTAATACTACTACTGTCTGCTGTAGAAGTGTCTTCATCATCATGATCTTCAGCACATAGTTTCCCAGAGTTGGAAGGGTAATTATTCAATAATGTAAACACTTAGGCATTGTCACAGCTTCATAGAATCATAGAATCACAGAATGTTAGGCGTTGGAAGAGACCTCCAGAGTTCATGGAGTCCAACCCCCCTGCCAGAGCAGGATCACCCAGGGCAGGCCACACAGGAACAGATCCAGGTGGCTTGTGAAAGTATCCAGAGAAGGAAACTCCACCACCTATCTGGGCAGCCTGTTCCAAGGGCTCTGTCACCCTCACAGTAAAGTTTTTCCTCATGTTGAGGTGGAACTTCCTATATTCCAGTTTGTAACTGTTGTCCCTCATACTATCACTGGGCACCACTGAAAAGAGACTGGCCCCTTCTACTTGACACCCATCTTTCGGGTATTTGTAAACACTAATAAAATCCCCTCTAAGTCTTCTCCAGACTAAACAGCCCCAAGTCTCTCAGCCTCTCCTCATAAGAGAGATGTTCCTGTCCCTGAATCATCTTTGTAGCCTTCATTGGACTCTCTACAGTAATTCTCTGTCTCTCTTGAACTGGGGAGCCCAGAACTGGACATAATACTCCAGAGGTGGCCTCACTAGGACAGAGTAGAGGGAGAGGACAACCTCCTTCGACATGCTGTTTGCACTATCCTTAATACACCCCAGGATACCATTCGCCTTATTGGCTACGAGGACACATAGCTGTCCCATGGATAACTTATTGTCTACGAGGACTCCAAGGTCCTTGTTCATGAAGCTGTTTCCCAGCAGTAAAACAGCTCTCAGGAAATGTAATAGAAATGTGGATTATGGCAAAATCTTTCTCTTTGCTGATTACAGCCATGATCCAAAGCGCATCCAAATTAGTAACAGGCTCTATGGGCTTTAATCAAGCACTTATACCCCTGTCAATTTTTGCTACAGCTGGATTATGTTGCCCTTATTTCCCATGGTGAGCTTTGTTTGATTGAAGGTTAGATAACTCTTGATGGACTCCTGCTGGAAAGGTTAAGTCATATATTCCCATGTACCTTTTATTGATTAATTTCTGTGTGGTGAAAAATGATGGAGAATCACCTATTGCACAATGTTGTCTAATTCTAATAGCTGGAGAATCTACAATGCCATTAAGAATGAATCTCCTTTAAATAAATCCTCTTTGTGTTAAACAAACATCTGTGTAACATGATAGCAGCCTCCCACTTATCATCCACAGTGTATAATTTATTATTCAAAGCAACCTGTTTTAGACATTTTGGAAAAATGTTGTAGACAAAGCAACAGCAGGAAAATGGTAATCTGAAGAACACATTGAAGTTAACCATGAAAATGTTATAGTAAGTATCAAATGAAAAGTACAGGGAGTAGTGGTTAGCCAAATACTGGTTATGAATTTTCAACATTGAGCCTGCTAGAAGCACCAAAGTTAGGAAGGGCCTCTGCAAGACTTTAGTCCAATGTCCACACTGAGCTGTTGTTCATTCTCCTTCCTTCCTTCCTTCCTTCCTTCCTTCCTTCCTTCCTTCCTTCCTTCCTTCCTTCCTTCCTTCCTTCCT
>JANHGN010012755.1:0-23514 GCA_024605025.1 Megaceryle maxima
ATTGTTGATGCTGAGGGTGGTGAGAGCCTGGCCCAGGTTGCCCCGAGAGGTGGTCGCTGCCCCATCCCTGGCACCATTGCAGGTGAGGTTGGCCTGAGCTCTGATCAACCTGCTCTGGTTGCAGATGTCCCTGCTCCCTGCAGGGGGGTTGGACTGGATGACCTTGAAAAGGTCCCTTCCCACCCAAACCAGTCTGGGATTCTTCTGCAAGCTGCATGTTGGAAAAAGAAACAGATGGAAACAACGGGAGCCAATAGACAGCCCCGCGTACAGCAAACCTTTAAATTCTCCATTTCGTAAGAACCAGCCATTGTTTGGGGCCAACCTCAGAAACGCCCACCTTGGAGAGCTGCTCTCCATGCTGATGACGACCAGATGTTTAGTCACATCTGACTAACCTCTGTTTCACAGGCTCAGGCTTTTCCTGTGCTCAGGGCCAAATGCAAAGCTCACGGGTGTGATGAAAGGTCTGAAGGGAATGCGGGGGCTTTGAGATGTTGTCAGAGCTCCGAGGTTGTTCGTATAAATATTGGAAAGCCGTTCTCCAGCGGCTCGCGCTGTGTGTTGTGCGCTGCGTGCTTCTGGGCTTTGAAAACCCATCAGATGGAGACATCAAAAAGAAACCCCAGCATTGTGAGTGGCACTGGAGTGACACCTGGGGACGGGGAAAGAGAGGATTTAAAAAGCTGAGCTCACGCTACTTGTGTTATGTCTTGAATACATTTCTCCCTCTCTCTTCTCCAGAGAAGCCTCAGTGGGCACCACAGAGGCAGCTGTTTCAGACACGAGCTGATGATTTTATGTGCTGACTTCAGGAAAATGAAAGGCTGGCCCTTTGCTCTCTGTCCCAAAGCACATCCCGTGACTGTGGTTTGGATTTAGGGATGATTTGCCGCAGCTTTTAACTGTCAGTCTTGACCAATCCTGATGTAGCTTTGTTACCTCAGGAAAGCTGTCTCCAAGGTGAGCTCCACAGCCAGAGTGTGAACTCCAGAGAGGCAGCAGGTCACGTGGTCTTTCCTTCACGTCTAACTGAGAAGAGCGGAGCTGGCCAGTCAGTGGCATGGGGACAGTCGCCACCTTTGTCTCCTGGTGACAATGAGGTACCACACCAGAAAGTGTTTCCAAAAATCCCTTTTCACCCAGCAGTGCTCTGGCTGGTTTAAGTGGCTCTGAGGGAGGATCCATACCCAGATGTGGTTTCATCTCTTTTACGGTCTGATCTGCCTGATGGCTGGGACTGAGAGATCCTCACCTGGATGGATATTGCGTTTCATGCCTCAGTTGCCTCCTGGTCAGCACAGAGCAGCACAGTGCGATTGGCTTGGGCTCAGAGCGTGCCAAGGACGTTTCTCTGGCATCTGTCAGATTTATTCTGTTTTCACTCATCCCATGGTGTCTACTGTGACCTCTTTGAAGCGATAGTGTGGCTTGGTGTCCCTCTGATAATTGTCCGATGCATAGGTGCGTCCTGGAGATTTTAGCACAGAACTTCAATGCCTAAATTTCTCCTATAACTCCTCATCTACAAAGTCCTCAAATACTTCTACTTTCCTTTACCCCCATCTCCTGCCCACCACACTCTCCTCTTTTGCTACCTGCTGTACCAAGGCTCAGCAGAGTCAGTGGAAGGCTTGTCTGGAGCCTCTGCAAAGCCTGGGTTTGTAGTTACTCTTCATCCATCATGGGAGAGTCCTTAAACTCTGAGATATCACACACGTGCACCAAACAAGCACCTTCAATTCCTTCCCTTTCTATTAACCTCCAGTCGAGACAATTTTGGGGGTGGGACATACGTGCTTTTTTGAACCACCATGTGTTTTCCAGAACTGCAACCTTCAATGCCTACACCTGGGTTCTGGCATGGGAGAGCCAGGTCTGGGACCTCCAACCATGAATTCATGAGCAGAACCTTCAGCTGTTCCATATAGATGAAGACCAGCACAATGAAGGTAGCTGGCATCCCCAGGTAAGCAAAGAAAAGCTTTAGGAGATCAATAAATAGCCATCTGTTAGAGAAACTTGGGGTGGAAATCTTCACAGTGGTGAATGAATCACAAATGTGTGGACTACCCCAGTGTTCTTGTCTAAGAAAACAAACAGTATGTTGCCAATCTGGACAAGGAGTGGTTTTTTTGAGCAGGACTTGCTCTAAGCCAATGATGACAGCATGTCTCATCCCAGGTTGTTAGGAGAAATCCTACATTCAATTCATCTCTCTCAACAGACTGCCTACTCATCTGCTGGGAGCAGAAATGATAGTAAATACTTTGTACTGGTTTCCCCTCCCAGTATTTCACGTAACAGTACCAGCACTGATGACTTGCACTGGTGCATTCTAAATCCAAACTGTAGAAGCAACGTCCTGCTGTTGCTCATGATGCCAGCAGGATGTAAAAGGCTGGTTGTTGCTCTCCTGGCAAGCTCTTTCAGGTTCTTTGGTTTCTCTGACCTCAGGAGCATCAGGGACCTCTCTTGTTATCGGGAAGTGATTCCATGTGGACCAAAAAACCTGCATTGTTCAATACCAAAGCTTGCAGACAGCACAGTGGAAAGTGATCTCCACATACTTGATCTGTTGGTTGATCAGTGTTCCTCTGGGAAAGATAAAGCTGTCTTGTAGGTCTGGCCTGGCCTTTTGCCTGCTCCTAGCAGAAGGGAAAAGAGCCATCAGTATCTGTCTGGTTTCCAGTGACTTCTGAATTTACCTGTATCCTATTGACAAGGAGCCCTTTGTGCGCCCCTGATGTTAACCATGGTAGGATGAGGCATTAGTTTTGATCCTTTCTACTTCCAAGCAAATGAGGACTGGCTGAGGCAACTGGAGTTTTTCAGCCTGGAGAAAAGGAGGCTCAGGGGAGACCTTCTGGCTCTCCACAACTCCCTGACAGGCGGTTGGAGCCATGTGGGATCAGGCTCTGCTCCCAAGGAACAAGCACCCAGGACAAGAGGAACCGGCCTCAAGTTGCACCAGGGGAGGTTTAAGTTGGACATGAGGAACAATTTCTTCCCCTCCGGGGCTGGCCCAGGCTGCGCAGGGCAGTGGTGGAGTGCCCGTGATCCCTGGAGAGGTTTCAAAGCCGTGGAGCTGTGGTGCTGAGGGACTTGGGTTAGTGGTGCCCTGGCAGTGCCCTGCAGTTGGACTTGGTGATCTTGAAAGGTCTCTTCCAACCCAAATGCTTTGATGATTCTATGAAAGTTTCTCTGTGTAGGGCAGAAGGAGGGCAGGTTTGGAGAGTGCTCATTCCTCCTCAGCCCCATGCATTGGGATGCCCACGACTCCCTCCCCCCTGTCAGGGGGCAATGCGTGAGCTGGTGTCACACATAGCTCTCCTTTTCTCTCCGTGTGTCTTCCCCAAGAAGAAGCTTCTCTGTCTTAACACTGTCAGCAAAAACTCAGGAGATGTTGGTGTTTTCTATCTCAGCAGGCATGGAAGCTGGGGCTTGACTGCAGCGCCGTGAGGGGACACTGTATTGTCCCTCCCAGCATTTAAAATAGGTTGATTTGAACATGGGAATGGATTAAGGCACTGTGGGTGTTTAAACTTTCAGGATGATTGATCTCCCCTCAGAGAGAGGCAGATGGTACCATGATGAGTTCCAGATCCTTTCAATTGAGCATCTCCAGGGAAAGCTTTATAGACCAGGCTGGGGAGGGGGGGCCTCTTAATTTAATTATTTAAAAGAAAACAATGTAGGATTTCAAATTAAATCCTCTTGGCCGATAAACATTAACTAAAAATTGACTCGAGAATAAACTGCCTGAGCCTCTCTAGGACGTGGGCCAGGAGAAAGGGTCTTGGCTTATAGACCCCCAAAGGCCTTAGAAAAGCTTGCAGTGGGTCGGACTTTGTGCCATGGTCTGACCCAAGTGCTGCTGCACAGCCCCTGAAGAGAACCCGGGTCACCTTCATGGTTACCACTGCCAGCTCCTGGGCTCTGGAGAACCCCTGGGGATGTTTAAGTTGGACATGAGGAAAAAATTTGTACACTGAAAGCGTTGTTAAGTCCTGGCCCAGGCCCCTCCTTGTTTTCTAGTGGAGCTCTCACCACTCCTCAGCACGTGTGCTGTGCCACCACCAGCCTTTCCTTCATCCAAAGCTGATTCTCCCCAAGCATCCCCTGCATCCCGGAGCAGAAGCTGGGGGCTGCACGTCCATGTTGCTCTTGCCCCGGCACCATTTGCTGGGGGAGGGTTGAGGGAGGAAGGTTGGGAGAGCGCATGTTTGCTTCAACTGGCCAACCATCAACTGGAAGGGCCACAGAGTGGTCCCTGGGCAGACTGATGTCTTGTTCTTGGAGCCTTGGGCAGGTGGTGTATTTGTGCCCATAACGGTTGTTTCCCAGGGCAGACAGTTGTATGAATCACCTGTAGTTCATTCCAAGTCACTGAGCCTGGTAGTTGACGACCATCAACTGGAAGGGCACTCAAGGAACTGGTTAGCTTCTCGAAGGCAGATTCTGAGCTTTGCGGTGCTGGCAAGTTTCTCACAAGCCAGCTGGCAGCAGCGTTGGGGTGACAGCCCGTCCTACGTCACCCTGCCTTCCAGTGAGCTCCTGGCCTGCCCAAGTCCCAGTTCTGTGCCTCTTTGGGCCGCCTGCCTCAACTTCTGCAACTAGTTAAAGGTTATTGCAGGTTTACCACGTTGCCTGCTTTTGGCAGCATCTGCAGTACCTCCAGGCAAAGATGCCTGTTTATTGTTAAAACACTGTCTAAGCACAAGGCAGAAAAAAACCCTTAGAATGGAGTATTTCAGTAATGTGGGGGTTTTTTTTCTTTAAATATGAAGGCTTTTGGCTGGCCTCTGAAACCCAAATCCTACTGGAAAGTAACACTAAGTTTTATAGCTATTTATTTTTCCTCCATAAATCACATCTTGGAGCTTTTGTTATTCTGCTTTCACCCCGTCGTATCTTTCCAGTGCCAATGAAGAGGATTTTGCTGCTGTCACAGATCATGGGTCATCAGTGCTGATAGATCCATCTCTGTGAGGAGGTCTTCTGAGTCGCGGCGCTTCTGCAGCACAAACCTTCTTGCAAACCAACCTTGCCAGCTTCGTAGTGGGCTGGGGAAAATCCTGGTGAGTAGCAAAATGAATTTCCACTAGCTACTGGTTGGTCTTCTCTGGGGTCGCAGAATCCCAGTGTGATATGGGTTGGAAGGGCCCTCTGGAGATCACCTGGTGCCACCCCCCTGCTTCATCCAGCAGGGTCACCCAGAGCAGGGGGCCCAGCAGCACAGTGTCCAGGCAAGTTGGGATTCTCTCCAGAGCAGGAGACTCCACAACCTCTCTGGGCAGCTCTGGTACCCATTGACTGTTTTATGCCTTACCCAGGCATCATAGAATCATGTAGGTTGGAAAAGACTTTTAAAGATCATGGAGTCCAACCATTACCCCAGCACTGCCAGGGCACCACTAACCCATGTCCCTCAGCACCACAGATCCACAGCTTTGAAACCCCTCCAGAGATCACCCTCCAGGGACTCCACCACTGCCCTGGGCAAGGAGGGAATAGGAATAGGAGGTGGAGGAGACAACATCTCTCCCCGTGTGTCTGTCACGCAGCCTGCTCGGAGCACCCAGGGGTGCCCACCTCTGCTGGGGCTTCTGCTGGAAGCCACCACATCCCAGACCATTTGGAACAGCTCCTCTGGGGCTTAGTCTTTTCAACACTAACACCCAGGCACCTGCTGAGCCATATCCAAAAGGAGGAAATCCCACTGTGGGATGGGCTTGAGTAGGAAGTAAAAAAAGCAAATGCCCCAAAATCTAATTTGGGTTTATCTTCAGAGGATCTGGAATATCCAGTTCAGGATCAAAATCCCTGCAGCCCTCTGTGTGAAGTGAGGGAGGGGCGGCCAGGAAACCCGAGCACCTGTCTGTCAGGCTGCTCCCAGGGCTTTTTTGTCGAGTAAAATGGGAACACCTCTGTCTTGCTGGTACCCAGCTGCAGAGCCTGTGCGCTGCCTGCACCAGTGAGGGAGGATTTTCCAGTGAGCTGGAACATGATGGGCTGGCATGATCTCTGGTTTCTCTCCTGATGTCCCCCTCCCCCTCATCACGCATGCATAATTTAGCAAGAATAATGAGCCCAATCATCATGTCTGCTGTGATACCCCAGCTGATGAAGTGGCCTATCATCTCTGCAGCTCCCCGTGCATCCCGGTGTGAGCAGCACGTGGAATGTCTTGGCTTTATACTGAGGGCACCGAAACTTCTGAGCGGATTTATTTTGCTTTTCTCCTTGCATTTGATGTGAAATTTATGCTAATGAGTTTCAACTCTCTTGATGTTCCTGTCAATAGTCCAACTTTCACATCTTTGCCAGTGAGGAGCAAATCAATTAGGCTCCTAAAACTTCACAGGCACAATGATTTCAAAGCGATTGCTCATAAACACATTACTCAAGGAAGACTATTAGCAGAATATTCATGGTATGGGTTTTTCTTCCAGAAGGAAACAATTCAGGCTTAAATATCTCTATGTGCTTGATCTGCCATGCTTTTGGGGCTTTGTAACCACTGTACAAAGTTCTGTTGTTCTATAGAATTCATCTTTTTGAAGCGAGAGATGAAACATCTGCCTAAAGCCTGAATGGTACTGTTTTTTCTCCCTGCTTTGTACAATGGCAACCGTGGTAATGATCTTTTAAGGACAGGGTTTTAATAGAAGTGTGTATTGCACCAATGTTTTCCCAAAGGCACGCGGCAGAATTTACACTTAAATTATCATTCCATTAAAAGCAGGATGACGTGAGCTCAACAGAAATGATCTTTCAGCAAGGCTAAGTTCTCTCTGAGGGAGAGCCAGGAGGAACCCAGCTGCAACAAGAAGGTTCACGGTGGAACTCCCACTGCTTCGAGAACTCGGGACAGCGTTTGTTGGAAGCACAGTGCTGCTACATGCCTGTGAAGTTACAGGGCATCATCCACTGCCCTTCCGCATGGTGAGCTGCAAAAATCCCTTTGGACCTCATGTGAGTGAAGGCAGCTCAGAATATTGAGATTTATTTTTTTTTTTATAAAGCCTTTTTAGTGGGGTTTAAAAGCCTTTAAACTGCTGGCCCTCAGCTAAGCAGGACAGGGGGAACGTCTGCAGTCCTCTGCTCTCAGAGTCTCACCACTCGCTGCTTCCTCTGTGCCATTTTTGGACTCAGGAGGATCTTTTGTCCCTTTGGGCAGCAGTTGCCAGCATTGGGCTGCAGCCTGGGACACGATGCTGTGGAGCCTGTTCAGCCATTTCAGCCAGAAACAGCTGCTCTGCTGTCTTTGCTCTCTCTGGTTTCAGAGGTAAGGTGGGTTTTTTTTCCCAGCTCTGTTAGGATGCCACTTTAAGAGCTTCTTCCCTGCCTGAGATGATGTTGTGAATAAATATGCCTCTGGCATTTCCCCCCTTCGATAACACAGGGATGTCTCACGTGCCCCAGGTTACCGAATCAGAGCTTCACTGCTTTGTGCTGGGGAATTATGGGATCATAGAATCCCAGACTGGTTTGGGTGGGAAGGGACCTTTCAAGGTCATCTGGTGCAAAGGCCCTGCAGGGAGCAGGGACATCTGCAACCAGAGGAGGTTGCTCAGAACCCAGGCCAACCTCACCTGGGATGGTGCCAGGGATGGGGCAGTGACCACCTCTCTGAGCAACCTGGGCCAGGCTCTCACCACCCTCAGTGTCAACAATTCCTTCCTTCTCTCCAGTCTGAATCTCCCTCTTTTAGTTTCAAACCATCACCCCTTGTCCTGTCCCAACAGCCCCTGATCAAAAGTCCATCCCTATCTTTCTGCCAGGCCCCTTGAAATCCTGAAAGGCCCCAAGAAGGTCTCCCTAGAGCCTCCTCCTCTCCAGGCTGAACCCCCTCAACTCTCCCAGCCTGACCTCCCAGCAGAGGGGTTCCAGCCCTCCCAGCATTGCTGGGGCTCCTCTGTCCCTGCTCCAGCAGGTCCCTGTCTCTGCTGTGCTGACTCCAGAGCTGGCCCCAGCACTGCAGGGGATCTCCCCAGAGCACTGGGAGCAGAGGGGCAGTGCTGGATCCTTTACCATTGTGCACACTGTGGTGAAACACCATCGGCCATCTCTGTCCCACACACTGATGATGATCGGCCACAGGGCCAGTACCCTTGCAGCTCGTTGTTGGCAGCTCACTGGCTTGTGCTGGGGATGCAGCTGGTTGTTGCAAACACAGAAACTCCTCTGGAGAGGGTTTGGTAGGTTACATCCTTCGAGAGTTAGGGTTGTGCCACAGGCTTCGTAATAAATTTTGATACAAATATTGTTTTCTTAAGAGCTAAACAAAATGGTTTTGGGGTCGTGGTGTCAGCATTAAGCTGCTTTCCCATGTTAATACCCCATAAATAAAAGCCTGACAATGTATTCTTTGTTCACAACCATACACAGGCTGTTGCACAATGTCCTTGCTTCCTGCAGATGAGCTTTATTTCCTGTGATCTCTGACTCACCGTGGCTGGACCATGAGCAGCCAGGAGCTGGGTGTGAGCAGAAAACAGCCCCCTGGGAGGGGACAGTGACAGGGGTGGCAGCAGTGGTGGCCGTAGTGGGGAGGGCTGTGCTGGCCCTGCTGGTGCTCACCACTCTGGGTACATGGGAGGAGAAGGAAGATGGAGGAGGAGACCCAAGGGGGTTTCAGTGAAGTTTCTCCTGCACATCCACAGCGGTTGATGGTGTGTGGTGGAAACGATGGGCAAGTGCAGTATTTCCTACGTTAAAATAGCAGCTGATAGCTTAGGCTGGGGATCAGTGAAAGCTCAGCAGGGAGGAGACATCTCCTCTCCAAGAAAGCCAGTGATCTCCCAGGTGCATGGTGTGTGGCGAGCAGGTTGAGGGAGGTTCTCCTCCTCTTCTACTCTGCTCTGTGGAGGCCATTTCTGGAGTATTGTGTCCAGTTCTGTGTTCCCCAGTGCGAGAGAGTCCAGCAGAGGCTGTGAAGATGCTGAGAGGCTGGAGCATCTCTGTGGCCAGGACAGGCTGAGAGCCCTGAGGCTGTTGAGCTGGAGAAGAGCAGCCTGAGAGGGGAGCTGAGCAATGCTGAGCAAGATCTAAAGGACCTCTTTAGGGGGGCAAGAGGATGGGGCCAGCCTCTGGTCAGTGGTGCCCAGAGACAGGACAAGGGGCAAGAGAGCTCAGCTCAGACTTCATAAGGAATTAGATAAAAGTTTCTAATTCCTGCTTTTTGGGGGGCACGGACAAATAAGCAGTCAGTATATTGAAAGATTTCTTTAATACCAAGCCTGACTGGAAGTAGGTCAACTGAAAAATGAGTAAATTACACTTGCAAAACTGCATTAGGAGCTGCAGCGTGTATAAATCTAACTGCCATGTAGCAGAGGTCCTAACAAATTAGAAATTAAAGTTTTAGATAGAAAGGTTTGCCAAGCTGTGGTTGGCAAAGCCTCAGGGCTCTTTGTCTGCTCGGATGTTGCTCTTCCACTTTGCTTGGTTGGTTGCAGGAACTTATTTTCATCAGATCTGTCTTTTTTTGGTGTGTTTTTAAGGTTAGATCGTTCCATACAAACTTGGGTTTTGGTGCTAGAAAGGGCTAAAGTTGCTGTCACTAGCAAAACCCTGCTTGGAGCTGATGACGGGTAGGTTCTCCTCTGAGAGAGATCCTAAGAGATCCTCTTCTGAGGATCAAAACCTGCAGCTTAAGTTGGTAACCCAACCTTGCAAAACTATGGTCTTACTATGCCCAGCCAGAAACCAGCACATCTGTTTCTCAAGAGATGGTCTTTAGTCTTTAGCAAATGTTTTAAATAGTGAGTCTCCAAGAAAAAGCAAAGCAAAGCCCTTGAATGTAAATATCTTGAGTGAATTGTGACGACAAATAACTGGAAACAAGCATTTTAAAAAAGTAAGTAGTGTTTTCTTGTTGTCAGGCTTGTAGTTTCTGTGCCAAACAGCTTCAAACTGCAGAAATTGAAGATATTCTCCCTCCTCTCCCTCTCCTCCCACCTAATTTGAGCATTGCTCTCGTTTCCCTGGTGTGGTTGGTTCCCAGACATGCCTCCTCCTCCTAACACAGCAGTTTGGGGCATTATTGTATATACTGCTGAGACAAAGAAGGAAGAGATAAGACTGGGTCGTGATGCAGAAGTCTTTCTGCATCCTCAGCAACACAGGGAGAAGCCAAGGCCTGGTGGAAGCTCCATTTCTGAGCAAGCCCAGCCCACTTCTCCCGGGACTGTAACAGAGGCACATGGTGATGGGGAGGAGACTAGGGCTGCACACCAAGTCATGCCCGTGCTGCTTGTGAGTTTTCATTCTTCCTTGCATTGGGCTTTCTAACCTTGTTAATGCAAAGAGCAGTGAGCAGTGTGAATGTGCAGGATCCTAGGAAGAAATAAAACCCCAGCTCGGGAGCTTTGCAGTGGCCTGAGCTGCAGGAGGGGGCTTTGGCCAATTTATGGAGAGTGGTAAATGAATGGGAATATTCTCCAAGTTTTAAAGGCTTTGCCACAGGAATCCCACATGGGTCTGGAGCTCATTGGCAGCATACAGAGAGTCTTCAATCCCTGGACATACACATGGCAGATGGCTGTGCTTGTGTGTTCAAGGCATCTTTCAAAATCACTGCTGTGATAAGTACACTTGGGGCCCATCAGAAAGATGGGGATGGACTTTTGAGCTGGGCCTCTTGGGACAGGACAAGGGGTGATGGGTTTAAACTAAAAGAGAGAGATTTAGACTGGAGAGAAGGAAGGAATGGTTGATGCTGAGGGTGGTGAGAGCCTGGCCCAGGCTGCCCCGAGAGGTGGTCGCTGCCCCATCCCTGGCACCATCCCAGGTGGGGTTGGCCTGGGCTCTGAGCAACCTGCTCTGGTTGCAGATGTCCCTGCTCCCTGCAGGGGGGTTGGACTAGATGACCTTGAAAGGTCCCTTCTTCCCACTCAAACAGTCCTGTGGTTCTGTGTGACTTTAAACTGATGTTTTCTGTACTCCCACGTCTTGGTGCGGTGAGTCCTGCCTGGCAAATGCAACATGATTGTGCTGGGGAAGAGTCGCTTATTCTTATTCTTTATTATTATTATTATTACACATTTTATCACTTGGATTATACATAGTTAGAACTCCAAGACAAGCAAAATCAGGATAACAAATACATTCCCACAAGCAAAACGTATAGAATATTTGTCTTTGTGCTCTTTTAGCTTTGCACAAGATATTTCAACAGAGCAGTTTCTCCTCTTCAGTTGCTCAGTATCACTGTATCAGCAGATTAATGATTATTAATGATAGGTAAATCACCACCCAGGTTGGTGAACCCCACATATTTTTGTTACCTGTTAAAATTTACCTGTTGAATGTTCCTCCACAGGGGACTAAGAGATGACTGGCCCTTCAGCTCCAGGTAACCAACCATCTCGTGTCTATTACCAGCAGAGGTTGTGCTCCACCTAAAATCGAATGTATTCCAAATGTCCCTTCCAGATGATCCAAAGAGAAGAGCTTACAGATGCCTGAGCTGAGGAGCACGGCAAGGGCATCACATGCATCCATCTCATCGGGAGTTTTTCTCACGCTGCCAAAGCATACGGGTTGCCCATGCCAGTTTCTCTTGCCCTCTAAATCACTTCAGTGCGCAGTGCAGAAAAGCAGCCTGACCAGCAGTGTCCTTGAAGGGGCTGGTATGGCTCGCTTGGATTTAATTGAAAATAACAAACCAGATGTTCAGCACAGACTGGGAAACTCAAAACGCATCCCTGCTGCTGAGGGGCCGGACCTGCGGCGGGTGGAGGAGGACCACGAGTTGCCTGGGGGGCTTCTCCACCTCCCCCCCCCAGCCCTGAGAGCTGCTTGGTGTGTGGTCCCCTCCCTGCATGTTGTCCTCAGTGACAGCAGGGCTGGGGGATTGTGCTCCAAACTTTTCCCTGCCCGATCCTTGCTGCCTCTAACCCCAGTGACGCAGCTCCTCCTGTCCTGACCTCAGATGGGGTTTAGGTTTATGGGCTTATTTGGAGTCGGGAAAAAACCTAAGTGGAAAAACATCTGCTGTAAGGAGTTACCTGACTTGTCCTTTCTCCGTGCGGCTTGGCTGCCAGCCCAGCTCGCTGGAGCGCTGCTCAGCACTCCCCGAGCCTCCCAAGCTCCAGCATCTGGTGGGCGTTGGAGTGGAGCAGGAGCCAGCCACGTTACAGCTTCAAGGCGCTCAGCCCCAACGTTGACACCCTGGAGAAGCTGCTGCCCTTTGGTACTTCACTCTGCTGATCCTGTAACGGGCAGATATTGACTCACTTAAAAAGATGTTTCACAGAATGTTAGGGGTTGGAGGGGACCTCTGGAGATCAGTGAGTCCAACCCCCCTGCCAGAGCAAGATCACCCAGGGCAGGCCACACAGGAACAGATCCAGGCAGGATCTGTTTGTTTTTTCTTTTGCTGCTTAAGGTTTTGCTCAAAAGAGAAGTTAAACGTGACTTCCTGGCCTTGTTTAGGAAAATCTTTGTAGATTTCTGCTCTTGTCTGCAGAAGAGGCATTGCTGTTTGCTTCACTCTTTTTGCTCGATTTCAGGTTTAATATCCTAGAATGCATTGATTTGCTATTTGAGTCATTAGAAAGTTACTTTCAGGTCCCAGCAAGCTCTTTTTTTTACTCCCAGTTTAATATCCCAGAATGTATTGATTTACTATCTGAGTCACTAGACAGCGATTTTCAGGCCCTATCAAGGACTAATCTATTGAGACTGTTCTGCAGACACCCTTTCAGTGAGACTTGCTGAATGATGTGTGGTGTCTGAGCATCATTTGTGGTGAGATTTACCCCTGGCAGCAATAGTATCTCCCATTTGCAGTTTGAAAGTGGTCCACAGATGTGTGGACCGAGGAAAAGTGACAGAAAAGCTGCAAAGTGGCCCTAAAAATGTCTATTGCTTATGTCTGACAACAAGCAGGGGATGGCTGGGCCAGTCCCAGTGTGGCTTGGGGGAATGGGCAGCATTCCCAGCACATCCATCGCTGGGCAGTGCTAGTGGGGGGACCTGGAGCCAGGGGGTTACGTCGGAACTAAAATACATGTGAGAATTTAAAGGCCCAAATAGCAATATGATTTTTGGTGCATCACTTTTTACGCACAAAAGCATGTATAATGATATCTATCACAAATCCCAGTGCAGATACCAGTAACACCATAGCCCTAGTCTTCTGTGTGAAAACCCACAAGCTCCTCTGTGAACTTCAGCTGATCTCTGCTCCTTCCTCTAGCAATCAAGTATATTGCTTAATTTTTTTGGACAGTACCCACCTCACTGACGGGCACTTCATACGTATAGCTAAATCCATCCTGGCAGGCTTCAGCTCTAATTTTACAACACAGTTTTTTCTGTGCCAGATGACTATATTTATTATTTTTCCCCCCACTAACTGTTTCAACAAAAGTTTGTTCTCTTAGCAGTGGGACGAGTTGTGCCTTCCCAACAACCAACCCCATTGTGTGGAGCAGCAGGTGAGGTGCTTTAATGGGAGATACCCATTGGGAAGCTGGTGCAATCACTCCAGTTGACTTCTTAAGACCTACATGTGGGATTTCCACCACCGCCCTCCCCTCTGTGACTTGAAGTGACTCACTGACTGCAGTTTCCGTCAGCCTCTCAGCATTTGTAGAGCCAAAGGTTTTGCTGGTGGGGGTTTTGGTGGGTTTTGTTGAGTTTTGGGGGTTTTTTTTTTAGTGTTTTACTTTCCTCCCTGTGCCTGCTCTGCTTTTGCAGACAAGCAGAAATGTTCCCAAACAGCTGGTGCTGCTGGGTGAGAAGAAAACCGTAGCAGCAATTGCTTTGAATGGGAATAACAGAAGGTTGTTGATGGGAGGTCAAGGCTACAGCACATCATGTCTAAGTAGCCTGTTTACCTTCTATAGCTCTTTCAGAATGTTTCTTCACTCTCTCTTTTTTTTTTTTTTTCCCTTTTTTAAATGGAAAATCTGGGGGTGGTTCTTTCCTTTCTGCTTATAATCTCTGGGTTTAGTTAAACCCACAAAAATGCTGAGAGAAATTGCTTAATCCCACTGAAGTCTGTCATCATCTTTCATCTCCATACAGATTTTTTGTTTGATTTTTTTTTTTTCCTTGAGGAAATGGTCATTTAAAGTGTTTTTTAGGCCACAACAGAAGATGCTAACTGCATGTGTTCTGGCAAGTGTTGGGGTTTTTTTAAGTACAGCAAACATATTGTGCAAACAACGTTCTGCACGTTTAGTTCGTAGGGTTAGGTCAAGGAAATGTCCTAGAGAGTTGCGCTGAGCGGGCTCTGCGTGCTGCACTTGAGCCACCACGTGTGGCTACCAAGAGTACCGACCTATGAGGGTTTTGCTTTCTGCTGTGTCAAGCAGCAGAAACATATAGATCTCAGAATATATATATATATAGTAGAAATATGTTTATTTTTGCTCTTGGTGCAAAGCTTAACTTCCAGGTTTCATGGCATTGCTGCAGCCTGCTCCTAAGGAGGTTCTTCCCACACTCTCCCTCCGTCCTTCTTCTGAAATCACAGTTCCTTGCAAATACATGTTGTGTTCTGCATGGTGACAGGCTTGGCAGCTCTCTGTCCATGCACCTAGTGGGACAAGACCTGCAGCAGAACAAAATAGCTTTATAGATGTATATAGGCCCTGGCTTTCCAGAGGAATTATCAGTAAGAGCCCATTTTTTGGCCAAAATGTCCATGACTCAGCATCCATCGCTAATCTCTGGAGGTCATCATTACACCTGACAAATGTTCAAGTTTTCTCCAGCTTAGACATTTCCTGAACTGCTGTTTTATAAACAGTCTTTTAATTAGAGCTTTCTTACAAGTCTCTTTATCAATGAATTAAAAGGGCCATCTGTTCTATCTGAATCAGTTCTTCCTTTTGCCTTCCATCCTTCCAGAAGATCTGCTTGTAGCCGCGGCAGGTATTTGTGTTCAAGGCATCTTAGAAAATAAGATTAATTAGAAAAATGAGATCTCCTTGTACGTAGCATTTGTGTCTTTTCAGCTCTAGTTCAGACTTGGAGCTGACACTGAACTAACTTGCCATTGACCTCTCCATCCAGCAGCTTGCTCTCTTGTGACCAGACTGAACAAGCAACAAAACTCAGGCTGGGGGTTTCTTGTTAGCAAGTTTTAGCACAAATTCTGAGAAACTCCTGCACCTTTCATGTTCTGAATGGGTCGTGAAGCTTCCTTGGCTGTTGCAAAATCCCCCTGTGCTTGAATAACGGGCTTCTTGTGCTTTCTCTCACTTAAGGCTCTAATGATAATAAGACAACACCATGTAGTGTACCAGGATGGGAAGACACCTCACAAATGGAAAGTCTGGGTCTCCTGGTGGCAGAACCCATACAGAGGATGCTGCAGTTGAGCCAGCTCGGAGGTTCCCCTCACTGTCTGCTGAGAGAAATATGTGGCTTCAGTACCAGGTAGAGTTTCTTCTTTTAAAAAAAAATGAAAAATCCAACACTTGGTTAACAGGTTGCCCAGAGAGGTGGTCACTGCCCCATCCCTGGAACCATTCTGGGTGAGTTTGACCAGGGCTCTGAGCAACCTGCTCTGGTTGCAGATGTCCCTGCTCTCTGCAGGGCAGTTGGATGAGATGACCTTGAAAGGTCCTTTCCAACCCAAATCAGTCTATGAGTCTATGATTTAGTGGATCAGGAGAATTCAATTCTCCATCAGGGAGATCAGGAGGAGACATTTCCTCTGGGAAATGTGGATGAAATGTTGATACTGGTCTGCTTTTACACCAGTGGCTCTGTGCCAATGTTCTGGCTACACCACAGCAGCTTCAGGCCGTCCCGTGACTGTGACTCGCTGTGGGGTACGTGCTCCGTCAGCAGTTCCTCACACACGTGCAGTAAGGAGCACGGGGCCTCTGAACCCAGCTTCACAGCCACTTGTCTGGGTAGGTTCGTGTGGTGGATTCCCCACAGGAGATGTTTTTGTTGAGAATGCTCTGAGCTCCCATGCTTCTGGAGAGGTTGCAAAAACATGACCTTTTATGTTCCAGTCTAGGACAAAGCCAAATGGAGTTTCAAATGGGAGAAAATGGTGATTCTTGAACTGTGACCCATGGCCTACCTTACATTCTGGTAAGTCAGACTTGATAGCTACTCCATGGCCCTAGAGACAGTCGAAGGCTGAGCCAAATTATTTTGCAAGGACTGTGATAGAAATGGCCAGGGCAGATCGTTCTTCTGTCATCAGCCCTGCCTTAGAGAAAGCACTGTGATTTCAAATGAAGAGTGAATAAATGCAATTGAAAGATCCAGCAGTTCGATAGGTTGGCCAAGGCCAACACCAGCTTGCTTGGAGAGGTGTGGGACTGGCACCCTGGCTCTGCGTAACCAGGCTGCTGCTGGGCAGGAGGTGAAGATCGAGCTGTTCTGCCTTGTGCCAGAAGCATGAAACAGCTCTTCATGGCTTTCCTCTGCTTCTTGCTTTTTCTCTTGGCTGCGGGTGTTGTGAGGGTTCGCTGGTAGCTTCGTGGCACTGAGTTGTTCCAAACCGCCTGCGGGAAGGTGTTCCCTGCAGCTCTGAGGAGCTGCGTGGCATTGGGTAGGTGGATTATTTTGGCTTAGTAGGAACCCTACACCTGGGTCACAATAGATCAACCAGACTTGATCCAGTAGGCAAACAGAAGGCTCCTGGCATCACCCCCCTCATGCCCTTCTGGGAGGTGTGAATGGAAATGACATGTTCAGCACGTCAAACTAAGTTTCTAGGTGGAAGATTAACATAAAGCTGGAACTCTGATTCCGATTTAGTGATTCCTCTTGAAAAATCCTTTGGAAGACCCATCGCAGACAGCTTTTCAAACTTACTTCTCTTACAGCACCTTATGAAATGACTTGAGAGATGAGGAACATGTGTCCCCTTTTGCCTCTTTTAATTTTCCCTGCTTCAGCTCCTTTCTTTTGCAAAGCCCGTCTTCTGCAGCGTGCAAAGGGTTCCTCCTCAAACCTACATTGTTTCCACCCTAGCAAAGTGTGGAGAAAACATTGCCCAACACAGCCTGAAAAAATAAGTGTAAGACAAATCTTATCTTGACTGTTTTTGATCAATTGTTGGTTTGGTTTCTTTTTTCTTTCTACTTTTTTTTTCTTTCATAAATTGAGTAAATTAGTCCTAACTTGTCTAAACTCTTGTAAAAAAAAAAAAAAAAAAAAAAGAAAATGCAGCCAGGATTAAGAGGGATAGTTGGGAAACACTCACTGCAAGGCTGATGGTGGTGATGGTAAAAGCCTGGCAGAAGCCAACACCAACTTATCGTCGGTGTTTGTAGAGGAGTCCCTTCTGCTTCTCACTCCAGCAGGAGCAGTAAGAATTAGTTCCTTGGCTCCATCCTGCCTCATGCCAGCTGGAAAGTCAGGATGCTGTGTGGCAAAAGGTACTTTTGTGGGCTCTGGTGTCCGAGGCTGAGAGGAAAAACACTGTGACAAGATGAATCCACTGAGTCATTTGCCCTGGGAACAGCATGCGCTGTCACCAGCTTCTGGAAGTGGTCAGAGCTGGTTATTTCCCAGGACAGTCCCTCGGAGGGGGACAGGAAGCATTCGCTGTCAATTTAGGCAGGAGAAGAATTGCTGGTATTTCTGATCAGCATGGGCAGAGGGATGACTTGGACGAGCAGCCCTTGGGCCCCCTGGGGTCTGGACGCATTGAGATCATCTCGCTGTTTGGGGACAGATCCTGCAGCTTGGTGAGGCCATTGGCACACTCATCCCCGTGGCATCTTCCTGGCTTCCTTTCAGTGAGAAATGAGCCTCTCTACCCCAGGCACCTCTTCTGACAACCAGCTGAAGAACAGAAACACCTTTGTGGCATCAGTTTTTGATGGGTTCCAGCTGTACCTCTGAGGGCAAGTGTCTGTCTGCAAGGCCTGAGCAGGGGACTTCAGACTGGACTTGCCCAAAGCTGTGCTCCTGCTCAGAGAGCAGGGATAGCTTCAACGCTTTGTGCACCAACAAGGTCTTAACCAGGAAGGAAATGAAGGAAAAATTGAGGCTCTGGCTTCCAGAGCAGATGAAAAATCCCCCTGAGGTCTCAGAGCCGGGGTTAGTTGTACCCGTGCACTGAATAGGAGGGAGGAGGAATAATTTCCTGTGAAATAGCTGATGCCTCTCTAGATCTGCTTTGACCAGGTTGAACTTGGCCACATGGAAAGCTCTAGGTGGTGTTTAGGCCAAAAATAGCATGTTTTTGCTATCAAAAGCACTCTCATTCCAGCTCATCAGCCCATGCATTTCTTGCAGACTGTGCTGATGTTTGCTGGAGTGAATTGGTCTTTTCTCTGCCCTCCTCAGCTTCCAACAGCAACACCCCTGAGAGAGCACTGATGTACAGCTCCAGGTGGCTGCAGAGTTCTCCACCAGATCGGTCTGGTGGGGTTGGCAGGGTCTGATGCTGGGAATCCCCAGCAAAGCTTCTGAGCTGACAATAAGCAAGACAGATACTGCTGCTGTGGAGAGAGAACCGCCCTGTTACGAGGTGACAGGAAAGAAATCTCAAGCTGATGCCAATAACACCAGGGTGGAAATGTACTTTTTGGTGATGAAGTAAGGGTGTGGCTGAGAATGAGTCTGTCCTTTTTTTTTTTTTTTTTTTTTTTTCTCCCAGTATTACTTCATAGAGCACTTGTAAAAGACATGCTCCCAAGGAACAAGTGATGGGACAAGAGGAACCGGCCTCAAGTTGCCCCAGGGGAGGTTTAGGTTGGATATTAGGAAATTATTCTGACCCTGTCAAGGGTTGTCCACGCCTGGCCCAGGCTGCCCAGGGCAGTGGTGGAGTTCCTGTGATCCCTGGAGGGATTTCCAAGCCGTGGAGCTGTGGTGCTGAGGGATACAGATCAGTGGTGCCCTGGCAGTGCTGGGGGAATGGTTGGACCCCATGAGCTGAAAGACCTTTTCCAACAAAAGCAGTTCTACAATTCCATGTATGGAATCATAGAATATTGTTGGAAAGGACCTCTAGGATCATCAAGTCCAACCATCATCCCAACAGCTCCCTAACCACCAGCCCAGAGCCTCAAGTGCTACATCCACTCTTTTTTTTAAACCCCTCCAGGGATGATGACTCCACCACCTCTATCCATGTAGTGCTGTGGGATGTAAGACACTGGACCAACAATTGCTAACCCACTGCGAGGGGTCTTGGGCTGTGCAAGCAACAGGCTATGATGTGAGTTTACTTGATTTAAAGAAAATATTCCAGTTCCATCACAGTTTGTGGTAATAGCCAGGCCACCAGCAGCCTCCCCTCACTGTTCTGCTCTAGCCAGCCTTTGTGGCAGAAGAGATGCTATGGAGAGATCCAGCCTTTCAAAGACACCCATCTCCAGCTCTCCTTCTCCCAGACCTCCCACGGGAATGATTTCTAGGCTGTTCAGGTGCACAACTGGTGTGGACGGCCCCTACTCCCCTGGCTGCTCATTCAGCAAGCTAACCAGAGCTGCTGGGCTGGGGCAGAGGGCTGCACTGGTGCTGGGAAGAGAAGCTGCCCTTTTGGTGGGGGTTCTTGTTTCCTCTTGTGGTGTTTTGGCTTGGACCAGGCGCTGCCTTAAGGAGAGAGGAACTGTGGTTTTCCTGTGTGGTTGATGGGAAGTGAAATCTGCACAGAATCCCAGGGGGGAGTGGTGGCGGCGGTCAGGAGAGGGAAACCCAGATTTCCCCACTAAAAACAGAGCTAATGACAGGAAAGGATAAGGTCTGGGTGGGAAGCTGTGCTGGGGTGGGTAAGGCTTTCCAAGCAGGAGCTCAGCGTCACCCTCAAGGCTGCCCCGTGGTGCTGCACCCACAGCTCCCTGGGGACATGCCGGGTGAAGTTTGGGGACCACTGACTTGGTAGCCTGGGACCACCAGCAGAGCTGGGAATGCCTATCACGCAGAGTAGGTGCAGGGCTCAGGGGGGCTTGCCAGGGCTCCAGAGGGCTTGCCATGGCTCAAGGGGTCTTGCTGGGGCTCCAGAGGGCTTGCCACAGCTTGGGGGGGCCTGCCAGGGTTCAGGAGAGCTTGTCACAGCTCAGGGGGGTTTGCCAGGGCTCTGGGGGGCTTGCCACAGCTGGTGCTCCCTGCCCTGCCCGCTGCTGTCAAAGAGGTATAAAGAGAGATGGTTTCTGCCCCCCCCAAACAGTGAATTTTGGTGGGTTTTTTTTTTTTGGTTTGGTTTGGTTTTTTTTTACACGATTAATGGATCTATTCCAATGTTTATTCCTACAAGGTCAAACAATTTGTTTTCAGGGGGAATGTTAATATAATCTATTTTTTATACTTTCTCAGCCATCTCTTTCAAGAAAACAAAACAAAACAAAACAAAACAACCAAACCTTAGAGTTTTTTGGGGGAAAGAGTTGCAAATATATCTCTACGTGACATATTTATGCACAGATCCAGCTATAGCCCCACGCTACAGTAGTAACTGATAGGTTATACTGTTTATAAACACCCCTTTGAGATTTAAATTTAAGAGACAAGCCCAAGAAATAGATCTTATCACAACACACTGTAACCAGATAGGGTCCCATTCAAGAGGAATAAAGAAAATGTATTTTCTCTCCGGGCGTTAACGTTCTCCCAGATGTCAGGTACCATCTGCCGGGGTTTTTTAGCTCTAAAGTAAGTTGAGCTTGCAACACCTATAAACCTAGTAAGTTCTTCCTCTCTTTCTCTCCTGCTCGTGCTTTTTCAAAGACAGGATACAGATGAGAGTGACTCGGGGTGAAAATGTTCTGGTGGTGCATGGGGAGAACAACGTGGTGCATTCAGGGGGTCTTGGCTCCATAAATAGGACCAAGAAAGCTGGGGAGGGAGTTTTTACAAGGGCTTGTAGTGACAGGAGGAGGGGTGATGGCTTCAAACTGGAAGAGGGGAGATTTAGATTAGAAATTAGGAAACAGTTGTTCACTCTGAGGGTGGTAAGATGCTGACACAGGTTGCCCAGGGAAGCTGTGGATGCTCCATCCCTGGGTGCGTTCGAGGCCACATTGGATGGGGCTTTGAGCAACTTGCTCTGGTAGGAGGTATCCCTGCCCATGGCAGGGGGGTTGGAACTGGATGATGTTTAAGTTCCCTTCCAACCCAAACCTTTCTGTGATTCTATGATGGTAAGACAAGTGCTGTAAGGACCAAGAAGTCAGATCCTCTCTAGCAGTGAGTGGGAGAGCCACCGTCCCAACTTCCCACCCCAGGTGCCATGGGAACGGGAAGCTTCAGAGAGGGAAGAAGGTGCATCTCCATCAGAATTCTCATCTCTGGGTTACCCCAATCCATCAGTGCTCCTGGGAAGGACTTTAGGAGCTGAAAAGGGTTTTATCTTCCAGAACTGGGAAGCTCCCACTTTAACAGCCGTGTCAGCAGAATAACTTTTATTCTTGTTTTGAGGAGACCCATAGGGGTGCATTCACGTGTCATTCACATGTATTACCTACAGATGCTTGAGGTCTCAACCTCGAGGTATCTCATTGCTCTGTGCTTCTTAGATCAAGGGGATGTTTAGATTCCCTAGAACTCAAGTTTTTACTGGGGAAAAAAAAGCCAGCGTTTACTGCAATATTGAAAAGTCTTATCTAGTTTTATTTTCATTCTGGATCCCAGGGACTCTGCACAAAGATGAGATTTATTAGAGGCCTGAATGCTCAGTTCTGTGCATTATTTCCATTGGGTTGGGAGCAGATTGAAAACTGGAGAACTGGACGTTCATGGGGTCCAAGAAATGAAAGGTACAACCAGCACTGAATTGTTGTTTTTTCCCCTCTGAGTTCTGCTGACAGCAGCCGTAACGTGAAGGCTGAAAAGTTTATTTACTATATAAAGTCCATATTTTCCCTTCTTATCCCAGTTTTTCTTGGCTTGAGCTGCTTGGCAGCATCCCCTTAACCACCAACACCCAGAGGCGCGGTATTAAACTGGGATGAAAAATGAACATGCAGAAGAATATTGGAGATTTAAGTGGGTATGGTTCTAAGAAAACCAGTGGAAAATATGTTTACTCCAAGCATCTGCAGCACCTAATTGAAGCGGTGATATTTTCTGTAAGAACACAGGGAATGCTTTTCTGCTTTTGCCTTGGCTTTGAATTTCACTTTGAATCAATGTGACATAATCCACGGAATTATTTTCTCACAGCTGCAATGGAAACTTTCTGCCAACAGGCAAGGATGTGTTAATCGGGGTGAAAAAGCTCACATTCAGGCCAGCTTTGTTGCTTTCTGGAGCCTTTGTTGGGAACCATTGCTTCCTCCTAATTTACTGAAATAGAGCACACAGCAAAGACCATTATTTCTGAACTATTAATGTTGCCGTAAATTGGACTGGCTAGAAGAGGGCGGCAGCTTGTGATCAAGAAGCAGCTGATCTACAGCTGGGGGTGAAATCATCGCCCATGCACCATGTGGCAAAGAATGAAACCCCTCCTGATGTGTCCAAAAAGGATGATTTAGTGCTCCTGCGCCTGCAGGATTGGTATGGACAAATGAGTTGTTATGAATCTAATTTAGGAGAGCACTGAAGAACCTGTCTCACCTCTAGGGCATCTCCTAGTGGGTAGTTGTTTGTTTATTTCTATTTTTTTTTTCCCAAGCATAGAATCACTGAGGTTGGAAAAGACCCTTAAGATCATAGAGTTCAACCACTAACCTAACACATTGAGTCTTGCTCCTTCCATGAAGCCACACAAGAACCTTGCTCCTTCCGTGAAGCTACACAACAACCTTGCCCATACTGGATCTTTAATTAAATCCAGCCAAGCCCCAGTCAGCAGTTTGAGCTTGTTATGGCCCATTATTGGCTCCATGGTTCTCCAGTGCTGTTCCAAAATAAATAAATAAGAGGCACTGTGTGTGTGATGGGAACACATGGACAGGGAGCTGCCTTTTCTTTCCTCTGTCCCTGCCTTCCCCCCCCAACCCCCCTTTCTGGAGGCTGTGGGTTCCAGCAGCAGCCATCTGTTCTAAAAGCTATCAATTCTAGCACCCAGACCTTTCTGATTGTATTACTTTGTGTTGGTACAGGTCTCTTGTCTTCCCGGGGCGCATCACAAAGCACAGGCTATGGGGAAGCCCACGATGCTCTCACGTTGCCTGGGAAGCCAGGGCAGTGGTGGCCTTGTCCTGCTGCTTGTGCATCCCCCAGCGTTTCTTCTCACCACCCTTGCTGGCCAGCCTGTCCCTCCTGTGCCTTTTGCCTCACCTTCTTAAAGAGGAGTTGCTTCAAAAACATGCTTTGCTTTTCTTGCTTTTTTCTTTTTTTTTTCTTGCTTTTCTTTAATTTCTTTTTCCTTTCCTTCTTTTTCCTTTATTTTTTTTCCTTCTTTTCCTTCCTCTCTTTCCTCTATTTTCTTTCTCTTTTCTTCCTTTCTCTTTTCATTCTTTTTATTTTCTCCTTCCTTCTTTTCTCCTTCTCCTTCCTTCTTTTCTCCTTCTCCTTCCTTCTTTTCTCTTTCTCCTTCTCCTTCCTTCTTTTCTCCTTTTCCTTCCTTCCTTCCTTCCTTCCTTCCTTCCTTCCTTCCTTCCTTCCTTCCTTCCTTCCTTCCTTCCT
>JANHGN010012755.1:26183-78132 GCA_024605025.1 Megaceryle maxima
GATTTTTTTTTTTAATTTATTTTTAATTTATTTTTTAAATTTTATTTATTATTCACCCCCCCATAAATTTCTGTAGGTCCTGTTGCTGCTAATTACCAGAGATCTCAGCACGAGAGCTTTTCTTTCTAGCAAACCAGCTTCTCCTGTTTCCTGCCCTTCAGTTAATCAGCTATAATCCCCTGCTCCATTTGTTTATTTAACTTTTAAAAAGCTAATTGAGTGTTTGCGACACGACTCGGCCTGAAACGACCAAAGCCAAGCTTGTTTGCATCCCCCCACTGAGTAGACAGAGGGTGGGCTCTGGCAATGCCCGCAGCTTGCTGCTGGGCAACCTCCAGATGGTCCTTTCCCCACTGCTGAGCATGGAGGGTGGGTTCAGCCCACCCATGCCCCTTCCAGGGAGGCTGGTTTCCCCAGGAGGCAGCTGGTTGGCAGCCCAGAGCCTGCACAGGTAGGACACGGACAGCTGCCACGGCTGGTGGTGGGCATCCTTGCCCAAGTGAGGCAGGATCCCAGCTGGAGAAGGTGGGTTAGGATCTGGTAAAGTTGGGCTGTGCACAGGGGCCACTGTGAGCCTGGTTCTGGAGTTCCTCTGGAGGGGCTGGAAAAGCAGGTTGGAAAATAGAAGATTGAGGAGCTTCATGGCAGCCTCATTTGTGTCTCTTTGTGCCTCTGCTTGGTGAGGGAACACATTGATCTGGACAGTCTGGATCGATGGGTTGAGGTCTAGAGCGCAAGCATGGTGAGGAGCAGCCAAGGGACCTGGGGTTGTTCAGCCTCGAGAGAAGGAGGCTCAGGGGAGACCTTCTGGCTCTCCACAGCTCCCTGACAGGAGGTTGGAGCTAGGGGGGGATGGGGCTCTGCTCCCAAGGAACAAGCAATAGGACAAGAGAAAATAGCCACAAGTCTTCCAGTTGCTCCAGGGGAGGTTTAAGTTGGACATGAGGAAAAATGTCTCCCCTGCAAGGGTTGTCCAGGCCTGGGCCAGGCTGCCCAGGGCAGTGGTGGAGTCCCCGTGATCCCTGGAAGGGTTCCAAAGCCATGGAAATGTGGTGCTGAGGGACATGGGTTAGTGGTGCCCTGGCAGTGTTGGGGGAGCTGTTGGACTTGGTGATCTTGCAGATATTTTAGAACCAAAGCCTTTCTGTCATTCTGTGTTTGCGGTGAGAGTTGTGGGCTTGTGTCCTCTCTTGGTCCAATGTCCCCACATCCCCTCCCTGGCACAGACATGCTCTTGGGAAAAGCCAGGCACCTATTTCTCGCTGTAGTCTCGGAGTTGACAAGATGCAAACCAGTGCGTACAGGTGTCAGGGCTTCTCTGCAGCCAACATGGGTTTCCCTTCTTACGCAGTACCCGTGTCTTCAGCCGGACCACCAAAGAGGTGTCTCCACCATCACGTGCTCCCTGATGGCTGCTGCCTCCACACGCAGCATCTCTGGTGGGGCAGGGTCATGGTGTTACTGTTGGATCTTCTCAACAAGATAAGGAGCGGGCTCTTCTCAGAATCTGTATTGAACTGCACGTGAGGGAGGGATTTTCTGACCACATTTGGTTTTTTCCTTGACCACACAAGAATAACAAAGCCCCACTCATTTTTTCACTTCCTCACTTGAAAATGGGTCCCAAGATCACACTCTGACTCCCTTATTGCTTTCTGTGGCATCAGCATGGCAACAGGCTCAAAGGATACGGCCAGGGGAGGAGAACTCTTGCCTAAGGGGAGTCTCTACAGGGATGGGTCTGCTCTCATGTGTCTTAGTCATGCATGTTATGGCTACAACAAAAAGGGGTGGTTTTTTGGCACCTATGTGCTCCTGGGGTTGTATTTCAGCATCAGAGGAACAGGCTGTAATGCAAAGACTCCTCCAAAGGTCCCACCTGAGTTCTGGGTATGACAAAACCACCATTTCACCTCAAGCCATCAAGCATGAGGCACTCTCTGGTCCTAAAGCGATCTGAGACATTAGACACAGCTCTATAAAGATGCTGAATTACCTCCTGTAGTTCAGGAGGTCTGGAGGAATCACTTCATCATTTATTACCAAAAAAAAAAAGCACTTTCTTAAAACCGTGGCTTCCTCATCTTCCTTTGCAGCTGGCTGTTCATTTTCATGCTTGGAACATTGTCGTTTATTTCCGTGGCAATGACTCTAATGTGATAATTTGCAGCCATAATCACTTGGCTGTTATTAGAAAAGGTAAACCTGTGATAATGTTTAGGAAAAATTATCTGAGTCCAGCTGCGATAGTAAACTAAATATTAAAAAAAAAAAAAAAAAAAAGAGTCAAGTTCTTAGGTATTAAATCATTAAATACTGAGCTGAGGATATGATTTTTCTTCTTTCACTGCAGAAATGTTATCAGCTGTACTGACGGGCAAGAGAGACTTGAGATGGTGGGTGAGCAAATGGAGCTGCTTGGGCAAGTTGTGCTTGGTAGGACATGGACCTGTGTAAGATAGTATTCATAGAATCACAGACTGGTTTGGGTGGGAAGGGACCTTTTAAACCTCATAGAGTCCAACCGGCCTGAAGGGAGCAGGGACATCTGCAACCAGAGCAGGTTGCTCAGAGCCCCGGCCAACCTCACCTGGGATGGTGCCAGGGATGGGGCAGCGACCACCTCTCGGGGCAACCTGGGCCAGGCTCTCACCACCCTCAGCATCAACAATTTCTCCCTTCTCTCCAGTCTGAATCTCCCTCTTTTAGTTTCAAACCATCACCCCTTGTCCTGTCCCAACAGGCCCTGCTCAAAAGTCTGTCCCCGTCTTTCTGACAGGCCCCTTGAAGTCCTGAAATGCCCCAAGGTCTCCCTGGAGCCTTCTCCTCTCCAGGCTGAACCCCCCCAACTCTCCCAGCCTGGCCTCCCAGCAGAGGTGTTCCAGCCCTCCCAGCATTTTTGTGATGTTCTCTGGCCCCACTCCACCATGTTCTACCTTTCACCAGTGTCCAGAATCTCCGTGCTGTCCTTCACTGTCAAGTTTAGGACATACTGCACATACACTTTCCTGAAAATCTTATGTTTCCCCCATGAATAGAAGCAAGCAAACTGGGGCTAAGAGAACCACAGGCAATCTGAGAGGTCAGTTTGGCTGGCGCAGAAATTTTTCTTCAGATGATATCCAGAAATTCCTGACGGTGCAACCAGGCTGAGAAGTTAGACTGCAGAGGGAGAGGTAAAAGCCACCTGCTCCCACATGTGGTCATGAGCCCTTCAGCCTAGCCCGAAGCAGCTGGTGGAGTGAGCATCACTTCTCTTCGTTGTGTGCAATGTGGGTCGAAGGTTAGAGATGAGGAACCAAACCCCCTCACCTGCTGCTTCATCTCGTTACATTCCTACAGGCCAAAAAGTATCCGAAGCCCCACATCCAACAACATGAGCATGGTCTCACCTCAGTGAGAAGTCTCTTGCAGGCCCCCGAGCAGCCCTAGGACATATCCCACAGCTCAGCCAGCCTGGGTCTGCTTGCTCTTCTTGCATGTGGTGCTCACGACCTCTGCTACATGGGTTTGTCAAGGAGAGTTTGACACGTGGATGTTCTGCAAGCCACTAATCAATGTGTGGTCTTCAGGAGAAGGCAGTTATGAAGCATTTGCTCTGGTGTTATTTTTTGTCAAAGCCAAAAAAAAAGTTGATTTTCACTTTGTTTTAATTTTCCTGCTGTGGGATGTCACAGCCTTTGAGCCGCTAGCAGAGTCACCACGTGACACAGGCTGCTCGTTGTTGCTCTGTGTGCTTAATTTTTTTTCCTTCACGCTCAGAGCATTATTAATATTGACTCTCAAGATGGTTCTTGTGCCATTTCTAGAGGGACATGCAAATCCAGCCACTTTACATTTAATATTAACTGAAGCTTCCTGGGAACATTTGTCATCTGCATGGCAACCAACAGCCCATCTGCACCTAATATCACCAGCACAGAGCGGACGAGCCTGCTGCTGACGTGATAAATGCACATGGTGAAAGCCCTTATCAGATGGGAATGTGGGCTTGGTGGGAAAAGCCTCCTTCTCCCCAACACTGACAGCTGGTCACGTTGTGTTTTGGCTGTGAATAATGGATGGTGGCAATTCACTCTGCTGCTAGCCTCGAAAAAGTCCACACCTTAACCTCTGAGATGAATGGGAGTGGTGGTTTTATAGACGAGTGGTGTTGCTGGTAGGTTCTTTTTGGGTCAGTTTAAACCAACACACAGAACCCCTCCTGGCCAGCTCCCAGCTCCATGCAAACTGGCAGATCGACTCGAAGCGCAGAGGCTGGAGCGATGCTTTGGATCTCCCTTGGAGATGCTGGACAAGCCACATCGTCAGGGTCAGGAATCGGGTACCAAACTACACCAAAGCCAAATGTCAAACCTCAGGAGTGCTGAGCTAGGCTCCTTTGGGGCAAAAAAGAAGAGTGCCGAGGGCTTGCTGGGGAGGAGGAAGCCCATTCATAGAATCATAGAATAGTAGGGGTTGGAAGGCACCTCTGGAGATCGAGTCCAATTCATCTAAGTGCTGGCCATGGAGAGGACCTTCGCATCTTCTGATGGCCTTCTGCCTAGGAGGGACACCAGTGCAAGCCCCAGTCTGGGGTTGTGCTTTCCCTCAAGCTAACACTGCTCTTCTTCTTGCAAGAAATCATCACAGGATTAATTTTGCAGTGCCTTTATTATTCCTGTTCTGGTTTTCTACACCTACGGCGGCTGCGATGCTTTAACGCAGTATTTTCCATTAAGCAGCACCACAAAAATAAACAGTCCTACAACAACACGTGGAAGATTACACCCTTAAAAGGGCTCAAAATGTACAGTTCATAAATTAAAAGCGCTTACGCTCGTACTTGAGCATTGATTGCTGAGCTTATAAAAACAGAAGAACTTGCCCTTAGGAAACAAACAAAAAAGCCTGTGGTTCCTTAAGCTTTTCTTTGTCAGGAAGCCAAAAAGACAACATTACATGGAAATGTCACCATTTGTTCATGTCAAATGTAGTTTATTCAATTAGCTATTTTATAACTCCATCGAGTTATACGAAGGAGGTTGATATTTTTTTATTGTTTTGCTTCCTGCTGTGCCTCTAATGCACACAAAGATAGCTTAGCCTAGTAAAATATACACTGTAATCTGGTAATGTGTTTATTGGATTCCAGTAAAAGACTATGAGAAATTATTCAAGATTTTTGCTTCAACTAAAAAATTATCTTTTTTTTAATCTTTTTTTTTTTTTTTTTTTCCCCTATCCCTTTCTCCATAATCTTGGAAGCTTTTTGGGTTTTTTTTCCTATCCCTTTCTCCATAATCTTGGAATTTGATTTTCTGGAAATCCTTTAAAGAAAAAATTGTTAGAAACAGAGTCACAGGGGGGGTTTTTTTGTCCCCCGAGTCAGAAAAAAAGACTTTCTGAAGTAGGTTTTTAGTAACTCATGTTTTCCAAAATTTAATCATCTGTGGTTCTGAAACGTATCTGATATCTTGCAGGATGATAAATGTGAGGGGAGCATAAATTTACAGTAACCAGCTTTTAGAAATTATCTTATGGAGGGTTCAGCTCACTTATGGTTTTATGGATGTGTATAAAAATACTAATTTTTCTTGCTGCGTTCATTTTTCTGCCAGACTGGAGTCTGGAGCTCCACCCAGCTCCAGGACTCGGATAAACACCACCATTGATGCAAGGAGGAGAAATGGGAACCAGCAGCCAGCACAAGGGAAGGTGAGGACCAGAGTGATGTTGACTTTAGGTTCACTTAACCCGTGATGGATGGAGCTGCAGCCCAAGCATCTGGACCAAGCTATGGGTATGGTGATGAGATTTTGTGAACTGGGACAGCAGCACCGTGCCCTGTGCCACAGCCTGGCCACAGATGTAAAGAAAAAGGAGAAGCAAGGCTGTTCAGCTGACTTGGGGCTGAGAAACATATATGGAAACCACAGTTATTTCTGTAAAGCTCCTGTGAGGACTTTCACTGGCTGGATCTACAGGAGGTGGTGTTAGTCAAAGGAGCCAACACCCTCCCTGGAAAAATTGCAGAAGTTCGGAGAAGGTGAAAGTTGAACGCTGGGGCCGCCACCTTCCTCTTGCATCATTTGATGAGCTCATCCTCTTAGGCAGCAGAAACTGCTGTCCTCACGGTGCTGATTTCAGGGGTTGTTTGAAGTCTGATGTTGTACCAGGAGCCGCTATCGAGTTTGAACTCGCCCAAGGCCAGGAAACCCAGTGCGGTTTGGCAAGGCACATGGACTGGAGCTCACTTTTGTTCTCTGTTCATTTACCTGCCTGTGGTTTTTTTTGTGTGTGCTGCCCAGGATTTAATCACAGCTTGCTCCTGAGATGCTAAACACGTCTGGCTGAACCTGTGCCGACAGCTGACCAATGAGCAGTAGTGTGTGTCATCTGGTCTGGTTGCTCCTCCTCATGGCCAGGCTCTGCTGCTGTGCTGTCACATGGACAGACCCCAAGCCTACCACTTCCCCTGACTACTGCAGCCCTGGGCCCATGGAAGGAGTGTTGAAAGGGTCTTTCACAGCAGGTACAACTCTGGGCTGTCCTGGATGGTCAGGAGCTAATGGGGATGACCTGCAGGAACTTCTCCGTGCAGCTCATGGGCTACACAAAGAGAGCAGAAATGCTGGAGATGATGGTGTGCTGTAGTGCACAGTTTGTGGAATGGCCTCTGGGAGGGACACTGCAAAATGATGACTGAGAGTGGCCTGGGAGCTAAATCCAGGGGTGTAAGTTCGTCACATGCTTTATCCACTTTAAATGCAAGCTGCTTCCCACAGAGGTGGCCTCTCCACATCCCATGTGCATGTTCCTGTCCTCTCCCCTCTGCTGCCTCTGGGTAGCCTCCAGCTGCAGGCTGACTGGGATGATGGTGTTCATCCAGTACAAAGCAGCTGATGTTCTGTGTGTTGTCAGTTTAGTTTGGCTCAGACTGTAACTATGCATGTGACAATTTGACTTAGGAAGTCCCATGTGGTAGGACAGAGGGAGAAATACTGCTCTGTTTTGTGGCCTTCAGTTAGACTGGACTGAGTAAAAGGTAACTGGAATACAGGGAAACCAGTCTGAATAATGCTCTGAACTGGTTTCAGCAGTTCAGGAGACTTCAGAATAGAAAACCACTGGAAACTCCTCGTAGCTACCTCATGTAGGAACCACACACAGTCAGGCTGGTGGTTGCCCAGCGCTCACACAGAGTGGGAGCACAACCACAACATCATCCTCCTGCTCTGCTGGCCTCCAAACTAAACACCCTTTCATTGCTGCACTTCTTATGCTTCGATTTTAAAAGTGGCTTTTCTATTCCAGGTGTAAAAACTTCCCAGGACTGTCACCTCTGGTTTCTGCAAAGGGACATTTTTTTGGGGGAGACAAGAGGAAGAGCAGCATCCTGCTAGGGTAAGTCCCCAGCTTCCAGTGATTTGTCACAAGGGCTTGTCTCCAGACCACGAGGTTGTGTCTCTGCCTTGAGAAGCCAGTGGTGATGGCTTCTTCCAGTGTTGTCAGATGAGTGTAGGTGCAGAGCGCTGACAAAAGGTGTTGTTACGGGAATGCTGAAGGGAGCAGCGGCTCGGGGGATTTGGGGAGGTGCAGGTGGGAGCTGGAAGTGAGGGCTAAGGAGGGAAGTGGAAGGGACGCCGTTCCTGGAGTGCAAAGAATGTTTGGCAGCCGTGGGAAGGATGGAGAAGACTTCTAGGTTTTATCTGTAGTGTAGAAACACCCCAAATCTCAGAGAAATTTGGACATAAAAGTGGGAATAAAAGCAGAAGAAATATAGGGAGCTCTTCTCCTTCCAGCTCTTCTGCTCCTCTGTCCTGCTCCTGTTCTCTCTGTGCTCAATGTCGCTGCTCTACACCCTCGCCTGCAGCGCTGCTGTGAATCCCACCCTCCTCCTGCTTGCATGGCTCAGAGTGGGTGCTGCCGGGGGTGTTTTTTGACACGCACAAGCAAAGGCTTTGCTTTGGTGGGTGCCAAGCTCAGGCAGGTGGACAGGGAGCCCCTTGTATCTCCAGGAGAAGCATCGTGCCTACCAGCCCAGCACCAGGCACCCAAACTGGTATGCGACCAAGATTTGTGAGGGTTGTAGCAGGGCTTCCCCATGTCAGGATGCTATGGGTGGAAGTCAGATAGTGAAGAGAGATTTGGGGCTCATCTGTTGCCCAGACAAGTCACCTCCCCATGTAAGCCCATGGGATCTACAGCAGCATCTCTATCGGAGCTCAGGGATGCGCAGCCTGGTCAGCCTGTCCCTGCCTCTGTCCCTGCCCGTGGTGGCACCGCTCTGTTCCAGAGCTGAAAATCACAGAATCATAGAATCGTTTTGGTTGGAAAAGACCTTTAAGCTCATGGAGTCCAATCATTCCCCCAGCAGTGCCAGGGCACCACTAACCCATGTCCCTCAGCACCACAGCTCCACAGCTTTGAACCCCTACAGGGATCACAGGGACTCCACCCCTGCCCTGGGCAGCCTGGCCCAGGCCTGGACAACCCTGGAGGGTGAGAAATTGTTCCTCATGTCCAACCTAAACCTCCCCTGGTGCAGCTTGAGGCTGTTTCTTCTTGTCCCTGTCACTTCTTCCTTGGGAGCAGTGCCCAACCTCCCCCTGGCTCCAACCTCCTGCCAGGGAGCTGTCAAGAGCCATAAGGTCTCCCCTCAGCCTCCTTTGCTCCAGCCTAAGTTAAAAGAGGCAGTTTCCAGCCTTGCAGAAGGACAAGGAGGGGAATAAGCAAACTGCACCAAGCACAAGCCCTGGCAGACCTCAAGAGAGGTCTGCACAGATACGGAGGACTTCTGGACTCCAGACCCTACAAACTGGGCAGATAAAGCCATTATGCCATCAAGTAAATACATAAAAATAAATTAATATAGGTGGCCTGATCTATGCAGTAACATTCTGCAGGTACCATCGCTGAAGGCTTTATTGAGTTCCTTCTACAGTAAATTCTGATCTATTTTATTAGTAGTTTTAATTCAGCACAGTGCCAGGAACATCCCCTTATTTCCCACTGTCACACCAAACGCCCGAGGCCATAATTGGGAAAGAAAAAAAAAAATCTTCTGAAAAACCTCATATTCTGCTTCTAATCTGCTGCATTTCTGTCATTGGAGTGTCTGCGGGTTTCTTTTTTTGCCTGCGTGCCTTTCCTATTTTGATTGCACCTCCTCCTGGTCCCTCCCCCCCGTTGCAGTGCCTCTGGCTGCAGCGCCCATTTCTCCTTCACAAACCACAGACTGGAAACGCGATAAAAAAATAACCCCAAGCCCTAGTTTGCCCCATAGCTGGGCAGGTCAGCCTCAAGCACACCCAAATCACAGCTTCGGACAGTGTTTGTGGTGCAAAACAATGAAACGTTGGTTGTCTTTTCTTTACACTGGGGATAATGGTGTATTTGGCACTGTCAGATAAACCTTTCGATGTCAAAATCATTATTTATTTACTGGGAACATCAAAGCACACGGCTGGAGGAGGGAGCTTCAAAGTTTTGCGGAATAATCGGATTTCTGCTGTTACATGGGGTGGTTTGAGGGTTTTTTTGTTCCTCTTGACTCTATAATAATGACTAATAAAAGTCTAGTTATCAGAAATCATTGAAAGCATTGCTAAAAAAATAAAATAAAATAAAAAGGGGGAATTAAGTGTTTCCTAAGAAGCTAGAAATGCAGCAAGCGACAGGACTGCAGGGCTTGGAGAAGCCTGCAGCGCTTCTCAAACCCACTCCCGACCTCCACAACAGTTTTATTTCAGGCAGGAGGAGGAGAAGCACCACTGGGAAAGCTCGTTGCTTAATTTCCTACAGGAGTTGCCTTAATTAAATGCATATTTAAATAAGCAGGAGCTCAGCGATGCAAGTATCCTATGGCAGCATTGTGCATTGTGCTGGGGAGGTACAGAAGCACCAGTGAGGGCAGCCCCGTCCCCCAGCAGCGCGCATTCTCGGTCGAGAGTGCCCCAGAAAAGACATCCTTTGTGGCTTTCCTCCTTGCAGATTTGTCTGAGAGACTTTCTAAAGCCTCTGATGACTGACTGCAAAACAAGGCCCCAGTTGATGAAGGAACTGAGTGGCTTGGCAGAAGAATGGGGTCCTTCAGTTTAAATTCAGGCTGGTTTCCGTTTTCTTAGTCCTTTTGGAGGCTCCCAGAGAAAGCCCTCACGATTTTTTAACCCTTTGCTCTGCCCAGCTGAGCCCTGGGAGGAGGTGGCTGTGAGGGTCACCATGAGCTTTCTTTATTGGCAGCATCTCACGGTTGGAGAGACCCTGCAGCACCCAGGAGCCCCGGTGCGGCAGGAGAAGCCTCGCCAGGGCTCATGGGAGAGGTGGGTCACAGCATGGCAGGGCTGGGAGCTGGGACCTCTGGAGATCATCTGGTGCCACCCTCCTGCTCCATCCAGCAGGGTCACCCAGAGCAGGGGGCCCAGCAGTGCAGTGTCCAGGCGGGTTGGGAATCTCTCCAGAGCAGGAGACTCCACAACCTCTCTGGGCAGCCTGGGCCAGGCTCCCACACCCTCACAGCAAAGTAGTTTCTCCTCCTGTCCAGATGGAACCTCCTGGGTTCCAGTTTGTTCCCACTGCCCCTTGTCCTGACACTGGGCACCACTGACCAGAGGCTGGCCCCATCCTCTCGCCCCCCTAAAGGGGCCCTTTAGCTCTTGCTCAGCATTGCTCAGCTCCCCAGGGACCCCCAGGGCTCTCAGCCTTTGCTGGGCACAGAGATGCTCCAGGCCCCTCAGCAGCTCCATAGCCCTCTGAATGGTCCACTCTTCTGATGGGCAGAAGGGAGGAACCAATGGGGAAAAGGATTCCAGCAGGTGATGCAGGTATCTGCCAGAGGGGAGCACGGAGGTCCAGGTGATGCACCCTGTGGCTGGGAGGGAAGCACGGTGCGTGTCATGTGGAGGGTGAGCAGACGCTGGGTTGGATGTTAATTTACACAGCCATTGCTCCAGCCCCAGCGTGGTCATGGCCACAGACTTGCCAGGTTTTGACCTGTGGATGGTTTCTTCATCCCAAAAGAAGAGGGTTAACCTTTCTCCTCCCACAAGAGGTGCATGGTTTGCATGCATGTGTGTTGGGAAGGAAGAACAGTTTCTAAGTGGGTAGGGCAATGGTCAAGGTCTCATTGGACCTGGCTTCTTGTCCCACAGCTGTCAAGGGTCTGCTCAATGGCCTCCAGCAAATCACTTCACCTCCTCATGACTTGGGTTAGCTATTGTGAAACAGAAACAAAGGTGCTGACCTTTGGTAATGTTCATACAGTGACTACCATTAACAGAGGGCACAGGAGGTTACACCAGGGTTATTATTATGGTATGAGTATGGAGAACAATAGACAGAACTGGAACAAAACCAGGTGAAGTGGAGGGAGAAAAGGATGGAGCTTAGTCTGGAAGAGAGTATTTTATATCAGTGACAGCAGGCAGGAAAAATAGTTAGGGGCAAGCAAGTCCTGTTGGCTAAGAGTAAGCAGTGCTGTCTCTGTACCGGAGGAGACGTGGGTCATCTCTTGGTTTCCACATCCGATGTCCTCACCCAGGCACATTTCTTGACGATCAAGTGTGTAGGGAAAAGCTCTTCCCAGCCTTTGGTTTCACAGCTCAGCGTTCTCAGGCAGGGCTCCACAGTCCTCTGCAGGCAGCTGCACCATGGCTTATGGTCCCAGCTGGCTGCTGTCTGTTTCTGCTGCCCCAGCTCCCCAGCCTCATGAGCTCACGAGGGCTCATGGTGGTGCTCACACAGGCATGTGGCTTCTGTCTGGCTCCCAGCATGGCCACAACTTGCTCGGGCATGTCTGCGTAGGGCCTGGCGGGGCCCAGATGGGATCTCACTTACCAAACGACAACCATTTTAACACCTGGCTGGTGAAGAGCAGTGACACCTCCGGAGGCAGCTTAAGCTGCATGCAGTCACGCATCCAGGAGCTCCAGGCAGGACATCATGCTGCCAGGGATGGCAAGCTGACTGGGGGCTGTCTGCACCTCAGGTATGATTTGGGGTGGACTGGGCTGGGGAGGCATCACCAGGTTCAGGCAGTTGGAGGTGTTGCACTGATTTGGGCGGTTCAGGAGAGCCCTGCAAGACATGGCAGGAGACAGTTTATCCTTCCTTAGCTCACCCAGAATCGTTCCCTCCGACACCACCGACCAAGGCTTCCCTTCTCACAGGATGGGTGGTGATCCCTGTTCTTGGCTCAAGCGAGATGTGCTTCCTTCCATTTTCCTCACAGAAGTAAAAATGGAAAGGAATTACTCGAAACAAAAACCTTCCACTTGTCTCTTTAGAAAGGGGAGTAGGGAAAAGCACTCAAAGCACACAGTGTTGCCCGACTATTTACTCAAGGCACGAGGGACGTGGCCCTGACTCTCTCCCCCACCTCACGCAGGTCTCCTGGCAGCACCGGCACCACCACCTGAGTCCTCCCACATCGCTCCCTTGAACCGGAGCAGAAGCAGAGTGAGTGCCCAGGGATCCTGCCCACGGGGAACGTCAAGCCAGAGCCAGGCTGAGTCACTGCTTCCCCATGCCAAGTTCAGGACAGCACCTCAGTGCAGCCATGCGCAGGGACGGGCTGGTTCTGAAAGAAGATGAGAAATGGAGGTGGTGTTTTCAGCTGTGAAGCACCAGGAAGGAGGGAAACGCTCAGAGGAGAGCTTGGTGAGGTTAATCCTCATAGGGTGAAGACTTCTAAGGCGTGGAAAATATTCAAGCATTTATGGGCATGATACCTGGAGGAGAAGGCAAGGGACCGCTCGAGGATTTGGGTAACATCTCGTGAGTTAAGAGAGCAGGTTGCTTACCCTACAAACCCAAGGGTGGTGCTCACTGAGCTGTATGTGATTGATCTAAAAGTACTTCTGGAGTCCAGAACAGTTCAGAACTTGTAGATTTCCTCAAGTTGCAGAAGCTTTTTTCAGCAGGCAAAAGAATAGAATGGTAACACTGAAAGGGAAGAAAACAGATGTCCCCAGGTCTTGAGTGTTCATCTATGGACTTGCAGATAGCATGAAAAGCGTAGTGGATAAAAAGAGACTATGCCTCTTGTCCTGGCAATACATAAAATTAACTTATTTTGCTATCTGAAGTCCAACTCCAGAAATATGCAATAATAGAATAGGACTTTAAAGTAATACCAAGTACAAAGGTATATTTTCCTTTTTCCTAGGTACCATACTTTTTAAAAAGCCTGTGTTTGGAGTGGTCCAAAGTACATGACTGACAGCTTTTCAGAGATGATCATCAGCAGGCGTGTTCCAGCCCCAGGCAGTGGTGGATGTGTCACAGTGAGTCCTTCCCGCACAAAAGGGGGATGTGCAAACCAGCAGGAATGAATGTAAAGCTTCGAAGAATATCGGTCTACCTATAGGTGGCCAAGGTAATGTCAGGTTACTTTTAAAATCAATCCAGGCACTTGTAATGGTTCCTAATTGCATGGAACAAGACTCTTAGATCCTTTGGCATTTGGGCTGGTGAAGTCAGGACAGAGACCTCAAGTAGGAGGTTGAGTTGGCTCTCACCATGCCAAAGGATGAGTGAGAAGGGCCAGAGTTTTACAGGGTGGTTCTCCACCAGAAGGCTTTTTATTGGGTTGGGAAGAGTAAAAAGGAGGCTTATCCTCAATGCAGCACAGTATTTTGGGGAGAATAATACTTCAAATGAGAGCATATAGAGCTGTCGTAAGGACAAATTTCTGTGGGCCAACACTAAGGCAGAAAGGCTTGACCACAAAAGCCCTGCAATAACTTGTGTGATAAATGCAATACCTTCTTGAACCTAAACAGCAAACTAGAAAGGCTGGAAAGTGTAGTAGATTTGTGGCATTTCTGTGGAGAACTGACTAACAAGCACACGATGTGCAGCTTGGATGAGGCGGAGGGGGAAAGTGCTGGGACAGAAACCTAAGATTTCAGAGAAATTAATCTCCCTGACATTAAAACAACCTCAGTTCACACATTTGCAGTAGAAAGACTCAAGTGGCAGATGTCTGTTGAAAAGGTGTAGCAACGGTCAAGCCATGAATAGCAAAGAAGCATGGCAAAGGGCTATGGGTTTGGTTTTTCATAAATGGCAACATATTGAGGAAAATCTATACGGAGTATGTTGGCTCCAACTGCAATATTGAGACAGCTGTTGAATTGCAGCCCAAAAAAGCATAAAATATTGAGAATTGGTAAGACAAGCTCCAATTCTGAAATACTCATGTGACAAACAGAAGAGAAACTCGTTAGGCAGCTGAAAATGTCACAGAACCAATTTCTTCATTTTGCTAGCTGCCTTCTGTTACACGCACCTCAAAAACCCACTCCGTAAGACAGGGAATATTCCACTTTTGAGGAGCAAGTGGCAGACTCTGCAGCATCCGAGCACCTGCACGCTCCAAACTCTGGCTGCCTGGCACCGCAGTGAGGAAATGACACCAGTCCTGTTTTACGAAGTGATTTTCTAAAGGTTGTGTTGAGAGTTTGTTGGCAGGTCAAGGACTGAACCCACGTCCCCAAAGAACCTGGCTAAATCTTTAGCCACTGGGTTTTATTCTTGTATTCTTGTTTTTCTTTTTTTTTTTTTTTTTTTTATCTTCCTGAATTGTGAAACAGGGAATTGTTCATAACCCAGAATTGTCATTCTTTTCTCCTTTGACAGATTTAAGGGCTTTCATGTGCCACCTCCTCATTCTCTCATGTCTCTGTATGGAGCGTGTGCTGCATATTTGGTTGAAAGCCAAGAGTGCCTCAGTTCCTCATCTGCTCTTTTTTCTGTCGCAACTTATCTCGATCCCACCTCTGCATTGTCTTCTGTAAGTGTATCCCTAATCTCAAGTGGCATTTAGCAAACTGAGATACCGGTGTCACAAGGGGTGACCGCCACAGTAGTGCTTGGCATGGTCTTCACTGGTGCCTCCATGGAAAACTTGAGCAGCCCAAGGAACAGATCAGTAGGTGTTTGAGATTATTCTCAAGAACCTTCGTTAAGTATTCTCCAGGAATAGGGAGACAGCTGTTAACACTCCAGAAATACCAAGTGAAGGTCTGAATGCCAATCCAGAAAAGGAGTTGAAAATATAGTAGATGATTTATCAAGGGCATAATTCGAGAAGTGTGAATAGAGATGGTGCTGTCAGGATGTCTCTCACAGTGCCCGATATTGCAGTGACTGCTTAGAGATTTCCAGTTAGACACGGGGAAAATTGATGATAATTGCCAGCATTGAGGAAGTCTGTGTTAAATGGGCACCAAAAGGCAAAATGTGAAGAGCCTGAGGACAAGGGAATTTGTTGAGGACAATGGAATTTGGGTGGTCGGGTTTGCGGTTGCTTTTTGTTTGTTTGTTTTTTAAAACATTCTGACAGAGATATTATAAACAAGTATGAGGAAAAAGGCCTTTTATCACCATCCCACTTGCCACCGGTGTCAGTTCTCCTACTCCCTACCTCCAGAAATCCAGGGATGGAGAGAAGACAGAGTTCCAGGGCCAGAGGGCTGAGTTCTGCATTGCAGTCTGGGTGGTGGGGACAGCAGGAAGGCCATCTGCTGCTTTTGTTTCCCCCACTTCACTACTGCTGGTTGCAGAGGGAGGTAGCCAGTCAGACAAAGGAAGTACCTTGAGCCAAATCATAAGCATTGGGAATGAAATATGAAAGGGTACTTGGTGAGAGGGTTGTAGAAGAGAAGAAATGCTGTGAGCTGAGGTGTGATCGCACCTGAGCTGTGAGGTGCGAGCTGTTCAGGAAAGACAGATGTGAAATCAAAGGGGCTGCCAGCACTGCTGGAGGGAAATGTGAGCTCAGTTCTGTCTATGGTGCTTGGAACTGGCTGCTTCAGTGCAGTTCTTTACCATGAGGTGGAGAGACACTGAACAGGTTGCCCAAAGAGGTGGTGGAAGCCCCATCCCTGGCAGTTTTTAAGGCCAAGCTGGATGGGCTCTGAGCAACCTGCTCTAGTGGGAGGTGTCCCTGCCTGTGGCAGGGGGGTTGGAACTGGATGATCTTGAAGGTCCCTTCCAACCCTAACGATTCTAAGATTCTATGATTCTGCTGCTCTGTTACCTGCTCTGTTTTGACAGTAGCTTAATAAAATCAGGAGCCACCTGCTCTGAGGCATCTGTGTGTCCAAGCTGGGCACTCCATCCAAGCCCACCTTGGTGCCTTGCTGGCCGCGTGTGCACAGAGATGCCACAGTTGTACACACGGTCGCTCTGCTGGTGCCAAGAGATGGGGCACGTGCAGCTTGTATTGGGTGCTTAGGCAAACAGCTGACTTGAAAATCTAGTCTTGAAAGTGTTGTGGTTATTACCAGAGATGTAATCCACCTTCAGTCTGTTTGATACTAGCATTTTAGAATGAGTCAACCCTAATGATTACAACAAGAGAGCTGCAATAGTTTGTCCTCACACGTTCCGTTCATTTTGAAGGCGGTATGTGGATGCTAAGCTCTGGTCCTCTGCCTTTGATCCTCAGGTAACTATTTATTCCTATGCAAACCAGGCCCTAAAAAGCTGCTGAGCTGGAATTCAGTCATCCTGCATTGCCCTGCCAGCGTGAACAAACCACTGCTGAAAGGTGAGGGGGTTCTGGGGTGTCTGGTGGCCGCCCGACACCGGTTCTAGGTGTGTGTGAAAGGCTGGGGTCCGACTCAACGTATTTCATGGGATTGCTCAGGCTTAGTAAAAATGTCTTTGTTTCACCTCTAAGAGGAAGGGGCTGGGCGTCAAGAAGGCAGGGACAATCTCTTTTCACTTGTGCCTTGTGATGGGATGAAGGGCAATGGAGTCAAGCTCAAGCAGAAGTTCCAACTCAACATGAGGAAGAACTTCTTTACTGTAAGGGTTGTAGAGCACTGCAACAGGCTCCCCAGAGAGGTTGTGGACTCTCCTGCTCTGGAGGCTTTCAAGACCTGTCTGGATGCATTTCTGAGGGATCTGCTCTTGTTCTGTCCTGCTCTGGCAGGAGGGTTGGACTCGATGATCTTTGGAGGTCCCTTCCAACCCCTAACATTCTGTGATTCTGTGAAATCCCCTCTGGCCAGCCGCTCTCTGCTCTTCCTGACAGTGAACACTCAGCACAAACGAGGTGACATTAGATTGCTCAGCACTCCACATGAAAAGAAAAAAAAAAAAAAAAAGCTTATAAAAAAATCATATCTGTGAAGATTTATTGAGATGAGCTGCGGCAAGCTACCAGGAACTCCTCTGTGAGAGAAATGACCACCCTAAGGAAGCAGAGCCCAGAGCACCTGAGACTGACTGGAGCTGACAGTGAGAAATGGCTTCTCTGGAAGCCAAGGGAATTTGAAGAAGTGCTCCTAGAAGAAATGGATGGATATGAGAGAGGATGGTGCTTTGGGCTGTCTCCAAGCTACCTTGAGCATAATTCCTGGCCTTTCTCTTACAAGTTACTAAAGGCAATAGTTTGATGCATGCCATTTATTCAAATGATTGTTCACCCCGAACAAATGCCAGTCACAGAGGGCGGGTGTAAAGGCATCGGGTGCGATCGCTACCTTTGGACTAGTGTACAAACCAACTGGGAACCGAATGAACCGCTCAGCTGAAGTTGAAGCTGCTACCTGCAGCTCACTGCCATCTGGATTACGTTCCTTGACCTTCTTGATAACAGGCCAATTGCCAAAAATAGCTTTCTCTGATACAGCAGGGCATGGGAAGCAGTGACATAACGCCCATGCTAAGGTGTACGCCTCCTGTTGCTTCACATGCCTTTTGCCCCTACCCTCCCGGGGCATAATTAGAAGAATCCTCCACGAGGGGACTTCACTGCAGTCATTTTAAGGTGGCTGGATCTTTTACATGGTCCTCCAGGACTTCTGAACCCCACCATACACCAAATGAATTATAGCTATTGGCTCCTTCGAGGTAGTGTGACTAGGGGGAGGTACATCCACATGTTGCTACGGAAAACAGAGTTCTTGATGTCAAGCATCCAGGAACTCATGACGTCAAAAACCCTAATCCCTGTATTTATGATCTTTGAGTTGCTAACTCTGGAGAGAAGCTGAGAGGAGCCAGCATTTCTGCAGTTGATCCTTTCTCCTCGAGCACTGACAGCTTTCCTGAGTGCTGTCATCTCGGGGCTACAGCATCAATCATTTCTGAAGCGTTGTTAAGCCTGACAGGGCAGAGCAAGGCCGAGCTGGGGACGCTGCCGCCAACGTGTGACTTTTCTGACTTAAAAGCTTATCCACTGGGCCCAAACAGCACGACAGGAAAACAAAGCAGCAAAACCCTCGCTGACAAAAGGGGATGGAGGCAAGCCAGGGCTGGAACAAAGCAAAAGCTGCAAATGAAATATAGATCATCTTAGCCCAGTTAAAATTATTAAAAAAAAAAAAAAAAGAAAAAAAAAAAAAGGCACTCTTGCATGGCTGGGCAACACAGAGCAGGCTTGGACATTGATTTATGTCCCTCTTCTGACACTGAAACATGGTGGGGAAGGCAGAGCTGTCTGCCCAGAACAAAAAAAAAAAAAAAAAAAAAAAGAAGTCATGTTTGTTTTCCCTTTGGAAGGAGGTGACATGAGACAACCTCAGGTTCACTGTGTCCTGTCTTGGTTAAGGAGTAGCTTTGATCTCTGGTCTGCTGGGCGCTGTGTGTTTGAGGTGAAAAGGTGCTGACCCAAAGAAGAGAGACTATAGCACAGAGCTGTGGTTTTCTTAGGCTGGCCCATGAGCTCACCAGCTTACATGTGGCTTCAAAATGCAGACAGTGGACACAGCTTGGAGATAGAAACCTATCCTCAGGCACTGTTATGATAGCTGTGGAAATGGCAGACCCTGTCTGCTGGGCCACAGCATGACAGATGGCTGCAGCAACATCCTCTGGTCAGGAAGGGGCACTCGTGGTGCTGGGCACCGGCCAGAGTCCAGACTTGGGAGGGAAATGTGCTCTACCAGACCTGTTCAGACTCCACAATCACAGAGTCCTGTGATTTTTGGGCAACCTGGGCCAGGGTCTCACCACCCTCAGCATCAACAATTTTTCCCTTCTCTCCAGTCTAAATCTCCCTCTTTTACTTTAAACCCATCACCCCTTGTCCTGTCCCAACAGGCCCTGCTCAAAAGTCCCATCCCCATCTTTCTGACAGGCCCCTTGAAGTCCTGAAAGGCCCCCAGAAGGTCTCCTCAGAGCCTTCCCTTCTTCAGTCTGAACCCCCCCAGCCTCTCCCATCCAGCCCTCCCAGCATTTTTGTGACCTTCTCTGGCCCCACTCCAGTAAGATGACATTGGTGTGCTTCACTGCTTCTAGAGGGAGACATGGGCTGGTGTTAACTGTTTACCATCCCAACTTATGGTATGGCAAAAGGTTCCCAGCCTGGCACAGTCTGAACATCTTCCTTAGCTTTGCTACTGATTCTGGGATTCATGGATGGATCCATCTGCTGAAGCCTCAGCAAGAGATGGAGCTTGTGCTGGTGCAGCAGGGAAGGAGACAGGCCTGCACATGGCAGGGGCTGGCCTTGGCCATCTGGCCAGGACTTGACCTGACACTGCCACCAAAAGGGCCAGAAATAAGTGAGGAGGATGGGAAGTTGTGGTGGAGGCTTAACCACAGGGCAAGAGCACGGGCTGCATCTGTCCGCAACGCCCACGTTCCCCAGAAACGGCCCTGCTGACGCCTGGGAAGCAGTTTGTCATCCTGTCTGTCTCCAGCTTCCCTGTGGTATCATCTCCTGCGAGCACTGACATGAGCAGATGTAATGTATTTAAGCTTCAGAGTTTGCCTGCAGTAGTATCGAAGCTGCTCATCTTGGAAAGGGGTTTTGATTGTTATTTTCACCCTTTTCTTAACTTACAAAGTTGTATTTTTTTACTTGCTAGTGACAGCGCAAATGCACAAGAGCCCTGTAGACTTGAGGGCAGAAGCACTGCATGGGGAAAGTCCACACCAGGCTCTCCAGACCTCAATGTCTTCCCTTGGTCTCACCATTACTGACACGTGGCCCAAGGTTTCAGCCAACCCTCCCTACTTTAGGACACTATGTTGCATAAGAATTAATTGAGGGCAAACGTGGTTTTGTTCCTGGGCAGCTGTTTAGTTGTACAGGAGACTTCTAGAGCTTTCTTGGACACCTCGATAGGAAGAAGGACAGAGTTGTTCCTGCCAAGAAGTCTATCTAGCTGGGTGTACTAAAAGGCAATGCCTTCAGAAACCGAAACTGCAAAATCTTCAGCAACTGGGACTTAGTCAGCCTGAGCTCCAACTCTGAGAAGGGGTCAGGGGAAGGACCTTTCCCATCATTTCTCAAATTATTGTGATTATGCTTTAATTTTTAAGGCTATGAACCAGTCACTCCTGTCTTTGTTGTTGTTGCATCTAGGGGATGTCTGGAATAAACCACAGGGAAGAGAAGTTAAACCAAATCCCTCCTGCCAAGCAGAGAGGACATTAGTCCTGGCAGGAGCTGCTGTTGAGCTGCAGAAGGGAGTGGACAAACCCAAGACACTGAGACATCAAACTCACCGATCAGGAGTGGTAGGTGGAGAAATAAATAGGGAAGAGAGAAAAAGAATGTTTAGCAATACAGTGCTAGGTGCTTTATAGAAAGGATATAGGTATATGTAAAATATATATTAAACTTTTGCCTTAACCAGAGCTGAATGTTTAATTGCTAAGCCCTAGAGACCTTGAGAGGTCATGAAAAGCATGATGAAAGCGACAGAAGCTGAAGATCATTAGCAGGATCAGTGTAAGTGCAGGCAGGAAAATGAAGGGAGCGGAAGGAAAGCATGAAATATCTTGCTAAGAAATAACAGGCTTTTCAAAGCACAACCTGAAGGATGTTTCATGAGTTGAAAAGCAAGAAACCTTCGCTCTCAGCCAGAGATGTGCCATGTCCCACATCACTTTGGCAAAACGAGCAAAGCCAGATTTCCTGTGGGTATTGCTCCAGCTTGCCAACTTTGTTTTGGGAAAAGGCCAGCAGGCTGGAGATGCTGAGGTGCAGCTACGGTGTCAGGTCTAGCTGAGGTGTGAGGAGGAAATTATGTCCCGGTGGAAAGCTGGAAGGCTTGATTTTTTGGGGCTAGCTGTTGCATTTCCCTTGTTGTGCAGCAAGGAGAAGCCGGGTTAGCTCAGGAGGCAGGAGCAAGGTAAGTTTGCACTGTACCTTGTCTGCCTGCTGCTGGGTTTCCTTCCTGCTGGAATGGTGAGTGATTACAGGCTGCAATGCTAATTATTTCAGGCAGGGGTTTGAACCTTTGGGGAATCGAAATCTTCGTGTTTCTCTCCTGGACTCTGTACTTTAAGTATTTCCTCCTGGCTGAGCAGGCCAATAATGTGCTCTCTTGGACAGGTTTAGGAACAGCCTGTTTCACCCAGGCAGGTGGAAATCAAACCTTGTTCGTCTCTGCGGACCTCTGAAAGAGAATAGGAATCTAAATGGATTTAATATTCTTGGGCTGAATAGGGAATTTCTTTTTAGACATTGTCTTCAGGGGATGCAAAGTTAGCCCCAAAAGTCACTTAAGTGGGTGGAAAAAAGACAAACAGAAAAAAAAACCCAAACAAAACAAAAGCAAAGACAAAAAACCCAACCAACCAACCAAAAAAAACCAACAACACAACAATCACACAAAAAACACCACCAAAACAAGCCAAAAAACCTATACAAACAAAATCCAAACAAAAAAGGAAATAAAAAAACTGAAGTCTTAATCTGTAAATCTCAGGGGAAAATATTAACTTTTTATTGTTTCCCTATTCACAAAGTGCAGGAAATAGCCCTAACTGTTCCACCTCTACAACTTCCCATTATTTATCACAAGAAATGTCCCTTCTAGGTTCTCTGGTTTACATCATCCTACAAATAGATGCTGCAAGCATAACCCAGAATTCAGCGTATGGCACGGGAGGGATCCAAACTCCGCTCAGCCATGTGCAAGGTGACTTTGTATGATGCTGCTCCAGAGCGTGACCGCTCTCAGAGACGGCAACACATGGCATTGTATTCTGAGCTGAGAACATGAAAACACCCAGGTTGCCTCAGAAAAACTGAATTTTATGCATTTTCAGGTAACAGAAGCTGTAGAACAGTGACCAGAAGCTTCAAGTTTATCATTCTTGTCTATTGATTTTACTTTTTAATTAATTTTCCCTATAACCCCTTTTCTTTTTGCTTTCAGTTTGAAAGAAATGAAGAAACTAGAATGTCCCAGAGACTGCAGAGCCAAGACCAGGTTTCTAGAAGAATATGTCAGTAAGGAAGAAACCTACAGCTAGTAAGCAAAATGCCTTGAGTTGTTATCATAAAGTTATCTTGAATAAATGATGTATTGTGTATTTCCTGAAGAGCATGACCAGAAACTCACTGGGACCACAGATCTCCCGGTAGGTGATGGCAAAAAGCCCAGCTAATGCTTTATGCCTCTTTTTGGTTCATATCCAAAAAGGATTTGTTTGGTTGGTTTTACTCATTCCTTACTCATGAAGAAAAAACAACCGAACCCAACAGTGAATGTAATGGGGGTTGCAATACAAAATTCATTTTTCATTTGTTAGAGAGCACTTCCTCCAGATTTTGGAGAAATTGTTTCCCAGCTTTCAAAATCTGGACCGATGTGGCTCAGATTTAAAATTCAGTAATGAATTTCCTCTACTGGGGATGTTCTGATTTTCTTCAGGGCAGTGAGTCATGCTGGTGGTGGAACCAAACTTGACTTACTTATGATGAATGGCAAAAGGACAACAACAGCTTTCCCAAATTTGAAAATATTACTAAAAAAGAAGAAAAGCACAATTGTCTTCAGCCATTACGGCTGCCCTAATTGGAATCACACGGGAAAATGCTTTGTTAATGGCCTGCTTCTTCTACTCTCCATTGGCAACGAACCAAACCAAACCAAACCCCTTCCTTTGTTCTTTTTCCTTTATGTGTTGCTTTTCCATCTGGTTGCAGAAGAAGCTTTAGAAGAAGCAGTGGGTTTGCAATTATGTGGAAATACTGGAGATCTGGGGTCATTTCCCCAGATTTGATGAAGAGGTGGGGACTGAGCACTTTACCTCTACGATTCTGTAAAATGGGAACAACTCCAGTTTCCTCATGAAGCTATCACTAGAAAATCTATATAGTGCTGCAAGACACCCAACTACCAGGGGGAATATTGAACTTTTTTTTTTTTTTTTTTTCTTACAAGTGTGTACAGTGCAGAGTTTAAGCTAATAAGTCCCGATGATGATTCACGATGACACGATGATTCATAGGAGGAACAAATTTGAATAGATTTAAATATGTACATGTAAAAGAAGTACGTGCAGCCTCTCCAGCATTCTTTGAAATATAAATGTGAGAATTCCTTTAGGTACAACACTGAAAGACTTCACGTCAGACCGTGTTGGCAGGTGCCAGGCAGAAGGAGCCAGCCAGGACTGATTTATTCGCCTTTCTGCTGGCAGAACCCAAAGGCTGCAGCCCCTGTTCCTCCAAAGAGCAGGGCGAGTGCTGGGATGCGCTCCACTAACGCTGCCTTTAAGCCCTAGTAGAAGGTTGATTCTTGGGTGTTGTGGACCTGCAGCCTTAGGGTTTTTTTGTCTGCTTTCCTACAGCAGATTCTCCGAGTTTGATTTTCATTTAATTCCCCATTTTATTCCCCTCCTTAGAGTATTATTTACAGCCGAATAGCAGAATGTTATAAGCTGAGCAGACAGGGCACTATATATAGCAAGAGCCAGGCAGCTCCTCACTCTAATCATCGCTTTCTGCTTTTATGTAGATAGTAAATGATGGGCCACAGAGGGAATTGCCACTTGTCTCTAGGAAGTGCATTTCAGAGGAGCTCCAGCACTGCATCCTGCCCACACCAAGGGAAGGGAATGAAGGCTCGACACGGCAGTCCTGGCTCTTCCTCGTGCTGAGGAGTTTCAGGTGAGATCTTTGGTTGAACATCGAGAGCCTGCGTTTTACAATAGGGTATTTACAATAGCAAACGGTAGCGCTCCCAGCCCAGAGTAACAGGCAGATTTCAGCCAAAAAAAAACCCACCCCAACAAAAAAGTGGCTTTCATTCACCTCATCCCCCTCTCTGACCCTGCTGCCGACACACGCCCTGCTCAGCCTCAGCAACCGTGCCATGTCTTGGCCGGTGCCTTGGCCAGCATCGAGGCTGCCGTTTGCTTTGTTTGTGCTTCGGGCTCATTCCTCTGACGTGCCTCCCCCAAGCCCGCTGACTTGCCTGGGCTTTTTTTGCTCTGCCAAGTCTGCCTCGCTGCCTTCCTTCAGGTCTGGAGCTGTTCTGCTGCCTGCTCTTTTTCCAGCTGTCCAAGTGAGCAGAAAGAGTGGAACCAACAATAAAACTTTGCCAGCTCCAGTCCCTCAGGGTCCTACAACTTAAATGCACTGTGCAAAAGCTTGAGCGGCAGCTTGGCTGATGGGGCTTAGCCCCAAATCCATCCAAATCCGAGGTAATCTGGAAGCGGCTCGCTGCCTTCTCTTAATATTAGTGTCGGGTGGCTTCAGCTTCGGCTGCAGGAGCTGGGGGGAGCTGCGTCCGTGCCTTGTCAGAGGAAGTTTGTGATCTGAAGGTTTTATAATCTGCATGTTGAAAACCATCAGAAAGCATAGTGCAGTGGTTCTGATTTTACCTGCACAGGGTTACAGGCCACAGGTTGAGGCTCAGGGCTACGAAGGGACTGAGGTACTGTGCTTCAAAGAGGCAGAGGAGATGCTGGGGGACAAGGCTGTCGGTTAATTTTTCTGCTCAGGCTTAAGGTTGTTCAAGTATTTTATCCTAATTAATGTAAAATACAAAAGCATTCTGCCTCACCAGCAGGGAGTGGAACTGCAAGGCTCCACCCTCCCAAGGGACAACTTTGTCTTTCCCTTCCTTCTGCCCAACAGACGTATTTTTAATTCCTTAATGCAAAGTTGAAAGGCACCAACACAAGAGCTGAAGAGCTCTCCCTTGCTCCCGGAAAGCCTCAGACAGGGTGGGCTAGACACCTCTCTGGGGAACACCAGCAACTCTTTTCCTGCCTTTCAGGGATTTAAAATCTCACTCCCTGTGTTCTGAGCGACCACCGAGCTCCTGAGGGGTGGGATGAAGGGAATGTTGCCCCCCTCCTGCAGTTCCCCCCTCCTGGCTGTGTGCTGGTGGAGCAGAGCACCAGGTACCACAGCGTGTTGTACCCAGACCAGTCAGGTCACCCAGCAAGCCACACACCCTATTGATTGTCCAGGGGCTGTAGGCAAGAGCAAAAGCCCAGGTTCAGTCACCCAAGGGATAGGAGCCCTTCATGGGCCACTTCTGGATTTCAACATGCTTTAGGAAGCCACTGCTCTGTAAGAATTTTCTTACACCCAACTGACTATACAAAATACAGAAGAGTCCAGTGGTCTTCCAAAATCACCAAGAAAACCCTGTGCATGCTGTTTATTCCAGTTGTTAATGCATTACAGGCAAAGCATTTCAGAGCTGCTCCTCCTGAGGTGCTGAGATACACCTGCTGTGGTGTTTCCACTGCAGGCTTGCAATGACCCAAGCCACCAGTACTTTCTAGTTAAATCACTTTGGATGAACGTGATGAAAGCCAGTTAATCTCAGATTCCAGGGACCTCTGGAAATCACTTGGTCCAACCCCTCTGCTCCATCCAGCAGGGTCACCCAGAGCAGGGGGGGGCAGGGTCCAGACAGGTTTGAGAATCCCTCCAGAGCAGGAGACTCCACAGCCTCTCTGGGCAGCCCGGGCCAGGCTCTGACACCCTCACACCAAAGAAGTTTCTCTTCCTGCTCAGACGGAACCTCCTGGTTTCCAGTTGGTGCCTGTTGCCCCTTGTCCTGGGGCTGGGCACCACTGACCAGAGTCGGGGCCCATCCTCTCGCTGCCAGGGGACCTTTTAGCTCTTGCTCAGCATTGCTCAGCTGCCCTCTCAGGCTGCTCTTCTCCAGGCTAAATAGCTCCAGGGCTTTCAGCCTTTCCTGGGCACAGAGATGTTCCAGGCCCCTCACCATCTTCAGAGCCTTAAATAAACAGGAGGGTTGTTGACTGGAAATGTTCCCCTATTCCTGCCACCAATAAATGCAGCCAGCAACCTGCTGTGTGTTTGCTGGGTGAAACAGAGTACAACCTTTAAAATCCTCAATCCAGAGCTCACCTAAAAGATTTAGGACCAAATATTCCTTTTATTTCCACCAGTGTAAATTTAAGGAAATTTCATCCGAGTTAATGTACCGCCAGGTAGTGGGTTTTGCCTCAGATCTCATTATTTGTTGGGCTTTTATTTATATTCCACCCCTGCATGTATACACATATACAAAGCAGTAATTTTGCCAGCAACGAGAGGAGAGCAAAGTTTGCTATATAAATCAATATTTCTCAGTCAATACATTGCAACCCCTGAAGGGGTCATAAAAGCCATCTAGGGGCTTGTAAAGCACTGAAAATTTTACACCAATCTGAAGGAAAGAAAATGTCATTTCTTCTGCTCTCCATAGAGCAGCACCGTTCTCTGGGCACCCTGTCAAAACCACACATGAAACAATAAATTCTATAGGCTTAGCGCTTTACCGTATTTATTTCTTTTTCTGCTTTGGCTTTATAAAACATCTATGGGAAACTGTGAAGTTTCCTTCGCTGTCGTGCAAGATTTCCAATCTGAACTGCTGGAGAAATGGTGCTCTAAGATTTTTGGCCTCAAAAGGCAGGAGTTTGCAGTGAGGGCCTCCACCTTAGTCTTCTCCTAAGCTGCTTGTTAAAGCTGTAGCCTATTTTGTCAAGCTTAGGCTTGTTTGTGTTGGAGCCAGTTTTTCTATTTCACCGCCGCTTTCTGCCTGTCAGCCTCCTCTGGAAGCCTCAATCATATGGGGAAACATCAACGTTTCCCTCCATGGGGAGAGATGTTTTGCTTCAAGTGGAAAAAATGGATGAGATTTCCTGTATCCTCATTAGCGACTCGGTGTAGGGTTTGAAATCTGCCCTTTCGAAGGTGAGATACCATCTGAAGAACCTTTTAAGTGTAGCCTCACAGCACATGCAGCTTGTCAGTGAATTTTGCTTTCATGTGCACATCTTTAATCTCTGTGCATAGGTACTTCTCAAGGAAATTAATTCCGGTAGCAACCAAACGTATCCCACAGGAACCTACCCAAAGGAATCTATGCCATGTCTTGCAATGCCTCCCGTGGCCAAGCTTCTCCAGCAGCTTAAGCTGGTCCGTCTCCGGGCTGCCATGGGCCTGGCTGCTTTGCTGTTCCAGCAGCTCTAACATTCATCTAGCCCCTCAGAAGGCTCCTTCAGAGAATAAATTCAGAACAAAAACAAACAAACAAAAAACAGTTTTGGGGTTTATCCAATGCGGGTCACACAAGGGCCCAGTGAGGAGCAGAGCTCATGAGGCTCCGAGACACTCAGGAGGATAGGGGGAAAAAAGAGGGGACTTTTCACAGGCAGAAATCTGATCACCGAAACCAGTTGCTAATGAGGAGAAGCGGCAATTTCTCACCTGGGTGAGAAGTGGTTGCCCACAGTTACTTCAGTTTCTAGCTGTGGGCTACCTGGCAATAAGAAAGGGGAGAAAGAGCATTGCCTTCTGGCTGCAACTCTTCAGCTCCAGCTTCACTGGACTGGAACTGTGCTGTCCAGACTGGGTGTAATCAAAACTGAGCCTATCTCATGGTAATTTGGAAGGTAACTTCCCTTATCTCCATCCTGTTTTTACTGAAGACAGACTACAAAGCAGTTGGACGGGAGATCTGACATGGTCTATGTAGTTTTCTGTCTTCATCCATGAGAGAAAATGGACACTCAAAAGTTGTCCCTGTGAATAGGAATCGTCATGCAAAAGGCAAGTTTTGCTGCTGCTATTAATTCATCTCTGTTCTCAGCTCAGAAATGGACCTGCATTTGTAGAAATGATGGTATGAAGCAGTTTGAGAAGACAATTTTTTTCTGTTCAAATAGCAAAATCAAGCTAGTCAGTACACAGCGAGTCAGTAAATGATCAGAGAAACGTCTTCCTCAGATGACACTGCCCGTGAAGAAACGGTTCCTCGACAGCTCAGCCTGCTGCTGCCAGCACCTTGTCTCAGCCAAATTCCACTTGCCCCGGTTAAGGCAGAGCTCCTGGCCTCCACGCCACGACGTGTCACCTCCCTTGTCCCGCCCGGCAGCGTTTCGGATTCACCCAGGCACAGAGGATCTCCAGAGAGCCCGCCTCGATGGACAAAAGGCTCTCCACTGTCCAGACCAACAGCAGCTGCCACTGCCGCTGCTCCATCTCATGCCAAGAGGTGAGTTGTTTTTTCTTTTTCCAGAAGAGTCCAAACTCCTGAGGGAAGAAATGTGGTTTATTGCATACTTGTCCTGTTTCTTCTAAGCTGGACTGCACCACGCATTAGAAATGTTCTGGAAAGAGGCTCAGAAAGGATGACTTAACAAGGCAGTGTTGTCCTCTGCCAGACCAATGCTCTGCCTGCTCCTCTGGGGTTGTCAGCAGCACTGGTTTGGTCTGAAAAGTAGAAATTCCCTCTTGTGCTTTGTCAGCTGAGGAGTCCGGGGCTGTCAGTCACTGTTAAGATTCACACGTTTCCCCTGGATGACTCTCCTGCTCTGTCACATGCCTGTGCCCCTGCCATTTACACCGGAGCAGCGGCTCACTTCCCTCAGATCCCTCCTTACACATGGTTTGTGGAGAGCAAAGCCCCACCATGTGGGGAGGCTGATGTGGTGAGAGGAGTTGTCCCTTTGGCCAAAATCATAGAATCATAGAATGATTTGGGTTGGAAAGGACATTTCAAGGTTATCTAGTGCAAAGCAAACCCCTGCAGGGAGCAGGGACATCTGCAACCAGAGCAGGTTGCTCAGAGCCCTGGACAACCTCACCTGGGATGGTGCCAGGGATGGGACAGCGACCACCTCTCTGGGCAACCTGGGATAGGCTCTCACTACCCTCCAGCATCAACAATTTCTCCCTTCTCTCCAGTCTAAATCTCCCTCTTCAATGTTTAAACCATCACACCTTGTATTGTCCCCTGCTCAAAGATCTCTCCCCATCTTTCTGACAGTCCCTTTCAAGTCTTGAAAGGCCACCAGCTCTCCCTGGAGCCTTCTCCTCTGCAGGCTGAACCCCCCCCAGCTCTCCCAGCCCGGCCTCCCAGCAGAGGGGTTCCAGCCCTCGAGCACTGCTGGGGCTCCTCTGGCCCCGCTCCAACAGGTCCCTGTCCTCAGTCCCCTCATCTCCCACATCCTGCTGCCCGAAGGAGTCACATGGTGTCTGGGACGCTGCACCCTCTGGCCTCGGTCAGCGGTCCTGCCGGGCTGAGCCTTGCCCTTGTGGGCACCACCAACAGCACAGTCCCTTCTCCCCACGGCGCCCGGTGCCCCAGACGGGGTGAGAGCTGGCGGTGGAGCTCGGAAGGGACGGCGGGGCGGCCGGGGCAGAAGCATAGCCATGGTGGGGGACAAGCCCAGGGGGCGAGGGGACGCAGCCTGTGAGGTGGCACCGCCCTGCCCCGGCACACGGCGGCCGGGCCGGGCTGCTCTCCCCAGGCGGGCTCGGGGCCGGGCAGCGCTTCCCGCCGCTGCGCTTCCCCCGCCCTCCCCGCTCCCTAAGCGGCGGCCGCGGGCAGCTCTGCCCCGAGGCGGGGGCTCGGCGGAGGGGCGGGCGGGTGAGGCGAGGCGGGGCGGGCCGCGGGCCCTATAAACGCCGGGCGGTCGCCGCGCTCCGGCCGTAGCAGCGCGGTGCAAGGGGCTGCCGCGGCGGGACCGGGCTGCGAGCCGCCGAGAGCGGAAGGTGAGCGATCCTTGGCGCTGCGGGGCTGGCGGAGGAGGATGCTGGGTGGACTGGAGCGCCCGGGCCTCCCCGGAGGAGGGGGAGGGCGGGCTCCGGAGAGCTGCGGGCCGGGCGGGCGGGAGAGGGAGGAAACCGAAGTTTCCCTGTTGACAATCCGGAGGCCGCTGGCGGCAAATGGTCGATCGGGGCGCGTTGTCCAGGGTTCTCCCCCTGCTACTTGCGCCCACAGGATTCCCAGTGCCGGCTGCGTGGGTGCCGCGTCGGGAGCGGGTGCTGCTGGCCTGAGGAGTTTCTTTTTCTTGCTGGTTTGATTTTTGAAAGCATAGGAGGGGGCTCCTCCGCGTTTCCAGGTGCTATCCCTACGCTCTGCCCCGGTGGGGAGCCCCTGGGCTCCGTCCCGTGTACCCGGAGCCCCGGGGAGCGGCCGAGCCGCCGGGGCCAGCGCGGAGCCGGCTCCGCTCCCACGGGGGCCGGGGAGGAGGCACTTCCCCGGCAGCGGCTTCATCGTAAGAGCCTGGGAACTGCAAGTTGTTCACTTGGGTCTGTGTCTCCTACGAGAGACAGCTTGATTTTCTTGGACGGAAAAAAAAAAAATAAATAAAATCATATTTCATTCCAGTAACTGAGGTTTTCTTTACATATCCAGCAATAGAGAAATGGGAGAGAAGTATTTACGGCCACTGCCGTTTGGGGAGGAAAGAGTGCGTCTATTCTATTACCGAAACAGGGTTTGGATAGTGCCAGTGCCTTCCAGTTGTGTGTCGAGGCAGAGGACTGGTCAGCCAAAACTCTCATCTTGGCTACCTCCTGAATAATAAATATGGGAGCGTCCTTCGTGTACCCGGTTCTGAGGGGACTTGGAAATGCAAAGTACACCTCAGGAGAGAGTCGACTAGTCCCCCACTTCATTAAAATGGTGTTCAGTATCTTGGTTTCATGTTGTGAAGCACGGGAGGATCTCCGCAGAGAAATAAAGCCTTTGGAGATACCGTTCTGCTCATGAAGAGGTGTTAAAATGTCAGATTTCCCTTAAAACTCAGGAATATCTGCTTATGGATTAGAGGCCTCAGTGTGATTTATTTCTTCCCCTACCCCATTCTCATGCTGTGCGTATGATTCTGAAACGTGGTTTGGGTTTTGTGGTTTCAATTGCATTCTTGGGCGACTTCCTGAAAGAGAAACCTGGTAGACTGATTATTTTTTTATTGCACTGAAAAATGATGACTTCTTCCTTCACTTTCTCTTGTGTGAGCATTTAGCAACGTCTCACCCTGTGCTCTCCAAGGGAATTCATTAGAAACCTGGTTTCACTGGGACTATTCAGAAAGCATCCGTGGGTGTAAGCAGCTGTACTTTGGAGAAGGGGGGGGAGCTTCATAAATCCATGAGCAGAGTGAAAAAAGCAGCTGCTTGCCCGCTGAGCTGTCGGAGGAAACTGTAAAGCGGGTGAGGTGATGACCAATGCAAATAAAAAGGCAGAACGATGAAGCAGGCTGAATAAAATAAATGTTAAGATGTGCTAGCTTGGAATTTTAGCCTTTTGCAGGGTGTGATTAAACCTGTGAGAATAGCATCTGGTTGGCATGGGAGTAAACTTTGAGTAACAGATGCTGGTCCGCAGCTTCTTTACACTCAGGGACTGAGTTGTATGTCGGACAGTCTGTCGGCAAATTTTGTCACTGCTCTTAAGATGCTGAAAAACTGCTTGTATGGGTATTCACTTTGTCCCTGCTGTGTAGGAATTGGGGTGTTCTCTCTGCTTCAGATGGTGATATGGCCATCACTGTGTTCAACCAGCTATATGTAGCTCCAAGTACCTCCATGTGGGCAGTGACATAAACTCATGTCAGTACAGAAAAGCAAGAGACAGAAATCTGCAGTGGATTTTATCCCCAGGTGTACACGGAAGGGTTGGAGCTTCTGTTTGGTGTTGTCATTGACAACCAGGAGAACGGCGTGGCGTGGGGAAATGTTCAGTGTGGGTCTCTCAGTTGCACAGCCAGAAATGCGTTCCAGTCCTAAAGCTTCTTAGCAGCGTGCTGTTAGGCAGAAAAGCATCAAGCAGCGTGCCCAGGAAGTTACATGAGGCATTTTTAGACTGGATTAAAGTATGAGTATGATGCAAACCTACAAAAATAACCACTTCACCTTATTGCTAGGATCTGAAATGCCTATCAATTGTGTCTGCAGTGAGGGAGCAGTTCAGTGGGAGCTCTGCCTGGGGATTTGTGTTGGTTTGGCGGCAGTGGGCTCGGTATTTACCTGGCTCATGATTCTCTCTCAGCAGCTGCGATGCTCGGGCTTGAACAAGCCAAGTAGCATTGGAAGGTTTTTCTTGGAAGCTGGGGCTGGGGTTGTCTGGACCGCTGGGGTTGTCTGGACCGCTTGGGTTGCTTAATCACAAGCATGCATGAGAGAGCATGCTTTTGTAATATTAATTAGGGGGAAATCCACCCTAATCATCAAAGCACTTCCAGTTAGTTGGTCTGTTAACCGGATTCTACTATTCTTTAAGGTCAAAGGTTTTATACATGGGAAGACAGGGAAAAGCTGGATTAATCATCACTAATCTGTAAAGTGTTGCTGGATGCAGTCATCTTTGTGTGCCTCCGGGCATCCTCCCCATCACTGGTGACATAACTTGCAGATCATGTTTTACAGCAAAGTACTGGCCTGTAAGTACCATGTAATTCTGTGCACCTACTCTAACCATAAACAACTCTTGAATAAGCCAAGTGATAGAAAGAATTACCTCTTTGGAGAGCAGGGAGCATGGGGCAGCCAATCCTTTACATATGAGCTTGAAGATTAACACTGTAAATTAGAGAACTGTGAAAATAGAATTATTTTATTTTGGTTCAATAGCTTCTGTGTCTGAAACATCTGAGAAAGCTGAATGCATGTGCAACCACGTACACGTTCAGGTGTGTCTCCTCTGCTGTGGCTGAAATGATGGGGTGGGAGGAGACCAGAAAGAGGTGGCAAATAAATGTAGCAGTGTTCTATAGCTGTAGCCACACAAATTTTAGGCTGGTGTTGTAAGGAAAAAAAGCTGCCCTGTGTTCTTCTTTCTCCTGTCTCCTATAGAATGTAGTTTGCTGCTCAACTTCATGAATACTTCTGCAGAGGAGGTCACTGCTGAAGTTGGAGCTGGGGATCTTGGACAGGAAGAGGATGGGGCAATGCTAGTATGAGCCATAGTTTCTTGAGTTGTTTGTCATGGCCTCAAAATACCCTGAAGTGCTAACTGAAATGCTTTATTTATCACTTAGCACCTCTTCTGGAGCGTCTTGTGGGGAAACACATGAGTTTGGGCAGCTGCTGTATCTTGTCTGTGGCCTGGTGTTCACCTTTAATTACCAGAAAGATGGTTTTTTGCTTATATTTCCCGGCTGAAATCAGGAGGTGACTCATGCTGGGGTCTGATAAATGTGTCACAAAGCAGTTGAAGTATGAAAGTTTATTCATCCTGTGGATTGATCTCCCTGTGGTGGAATTCTCAGTCTTGCTGACCATGCTCAGCAACATGATGTAAACCATGTACTTCAGCCTCTTGTTCTCTTCCTGGGCTTTAGGAAGAGCAGCCTGAAGTTCTGTGTAGTATTTTGGAACTTCAACCACACATTCCTGCAGATGGGCACATTGTGGTTGTTTATTTAGTGATGGTCCTCACTGGTGCCGAGGTGGCTGCGTCATCTGGTCTGAATGGTAAGGTTCTGTTGGCCAAAGGCTGTGGGTGGGTTTTGAGGTTTCTTGTTTTCACAGGAGAAGGACGGTCTCTTGTGATTGGCTCTGACAGGTTATGGGTACAAAAACAAGAGAACTGAACATACCCCTGACTTCTCTCCCTCCCTTCTACTATCTTCTTACTTCCCAACCTAAGAACTCATGCGTAGAAGTCAGTGGATTTATCTGCTACTCCTGTGTCCCCATCTTGTTGCATACCTTCCTCTTCCAGAAGGAACAGTTCATGGCTCTTTCTCGGCAACGAAGCAAGCTTGAGGCCTCCAGCTGCTCTGGCAGCTCAGCTTAAGAGGCTGCTTTCCGAGCTAATTGCCGACTTCCTCTGCCGAGGTTCGTCATCTGCGTTACAGAAATAGCCGTGGACTGCGCGGAGGCTTCTCAGCCAAGGCAGCTCACAACTCAGCCTACAAACTTTCAATCTGAATGGAATCAGATGGTTTCATCTACCAGGTCATGACCTACTCTTGTAGGATTCTTGTGTAAAGTTCAAATTCGGTTGGCCCTTTTTTTTTTTCCTCCTATGGAAATTTAGGTCTCGCCTTTCCAGAAACCTGTAGTAGAGCCAGTGGGATTAATTGCAAGTGAGATCAGATTAAGGAAAAGAGTGTTTTACCAAATACAGCTCTTCTAAGTAGCTGTTAATTCTCTTACTAACTCGTTGAGACAAGTCTTCTCGCAGATGACTGAGGAGGTGTCTATGGAGTCAGGGTTCCCAGCACAGCGCTTCATTCCTGCATCCTTACTGGGTGTGATTCCTCCATCCTTACAGCTTCTGTGGCTTCCATGATTTTCTGGTTGTCTGGTTCTGCTTCTGAAGCTGGGGGAGGAGAGAAAAGAAGAATCTAAGAAGATGTCTGTATTCTGTAAAGAAAAGCATAAATACCCTTGCCCTTTTGGGGTAACCTTTAAACTAGTTCTGAAATGGTTGAGAGAAGGCTACTAGAAAATTAGTATCTGGCCTTTCTGTGAGCTTAGGTGACACTGTCCTGCAGACAGAAAATCAGTACTCCTTTTTTCATCTTAAATATTCCTAACTTTAATCCTTGGCTACCTTACACTCCCAGAGTTACGTTTGTTATCTGCTATTTCACACGAGAACGGGCTTTCTAATCAAGTGCAATCATAATTACACTTGCAAATAGGAAGTGGTTGATTATTAATGTTGTATAGTATGATGAATAAATAAACAGAAGGCTACTCACCTGTCACTCTGCAGATCTCCAACCACGAGTGATGTAGTAAATGGTTAGAACAGTGCTCCTGATCTCTCCCAAGTATTTTGTCAGGTGGTGGCATTCCCTAGACACAAAGGCTTTAAGTTTCGGGTCTTGACGATCAGTTTGTGTAAAGTACAAGTTCTTATAAAAGCTCTTATTCTGAACAGAGAGTACTGGAGTTCTTCCAATTCATTTTTATGGTGAAATGAGTGTATCAAATACAACCGTGTAACTTCACAGACCTACAAGCACTGTTGCTACCATAGCTTTACCTCTTGTAGGAGGAAGAGTAAGTAAAAACTTAGTAGTATTGAATTAATTGCATAATTTTAAGTGGGATTTCTAAAAGGCTGCTTGGAAGTCAGAGAGTTACTAGTTGGAGCATCTCTAACCAAAGCTCATATAGGCTTTGTTTGGGTATCATATGGCTGGTATGTCCTGCCAGCTCTCTTAGTTCTCCGGGAGTATAAAAATATTATTGCTACATAAAGAAAAAAACATTTTCTGTTGTGCTGTAAACCCAAACTGAACCATAGCATGTGGACTGGTGGGAAGTGGGCTTCATAGGGTGGTGTCTAATAGGGAATGTAAGTACTTACTACTTTTGTAGAGTAAGCTAAACCTAAAAGGTGTAGAATCTGAAGGCAAACAATCATCTATCTTCCCCCTCTGCAGCAACTCACATGCCTTCTCAAAGCTCTGCGGAATTTTTCACTATTGGTTTGAGGATTCTGTGTCCTTAGCTTTCACGATTTTTTACAAAGACTTTTTTTCCTCTGCCTGACAGTTCTCTTGGTTTGAGTGTTACAGATACTAGTATTTTAACCCTTCTGAAGAAGGATGTGTACTGGGAAGCTCTCGATACTCTATCTGCTCCAAGCACAGCTCTCTACGCAGTCTCAAAGCAGCCATGGAGCCATCTCCACAAGGCTGTTTCTATTCCCTCAAGCCTGGTATGTGCGGGAGATGGGGCACGTATCACTGGCCCAGAAGATTAAAATTTACCTGGCAAGAGAAGGAGCAAGTTTCAGTTTGTTCTGCAGGGGTGCAGAGGTGTGAGAGGCCTGGCATCAGGTGAGTCCTGCAACAGCTGGAAATGGATAAGGGTACTGGTGTTTTCCTTGAATACTCCTTAAGGAAGAAAAGAAGGTCAAATACGAAAGCAGAAGTGGGGGTTGAGGTAAAAGGTGGTGGTGAGGTACCTGATGAGATACCAGCCATTGTTAGTCCAGCACCTTGTGGAGTTACTTCATGAATCTGTAGAGTTAAGACCTTGTACTTGATTACTGGGAGCTTGCAATCCTGCAGCTTTGCCTTTGGCTCTTAATGAGCCCACACTTGCATGGTGAGCATCGCTAACGTACAGTAAACGTGTGAGCTGTGGTTCTGTGAGGTTTTTCTTCTACAAGAACTTAAAAGCCTGGGAGGCTGGGTTTCTGGACCTGCTGCAACATTTTAGGCAAATGTTTTAATCATGGAGCCACCATTCCCTCTACTGGGGTGAATCGAGCAAGAGGGTACAGCCTGAGTGCTGTGTTGTGAAATGCTGTGCTCCAGTCTTCAGGGGAAACTGGTTCTGCAGCATTAGTCATGATGGGCTGACTGTCCCATGCTGTGCCTTCATTATGTTAAAACAACCACATGGCATAAAGAACTTCAGATCAACAAAACCACTTCTTTAATAAAGGGACACCAGTAAATTAAAAACATAATTCTCTTTAATCTTCCTGATACTCTTAAGACTTGATAATAGATCTTGGAAGAGGCTGTGGAAACCCTGCTTTAAATGCAGGAGTAAATAACACATGCAGAATTTAAGAATAGTTGTCGAGCCTACGGTAAGGAGAACGCAGGTAAAGTTTGAAAATGGTGCTAGATCCATAGAGTCCCAGAATCATCTCCTTAACCCCCTGCCCTGCGATACCAGCAAACACCGTGTTGGCTTTGTGAAGCAGAGCTCAAGTTGGCTTTTTTAATTCTTTATAAACGAGGGATGGAAATAACAGCAACCTATAAACATCAATGCCTACCTTAGTTCTTGAAACTCTGAGTAGTGTTTGTATAATTGTGGTACAGTTACGACTGAGTGGTGAGATCAAACTGACTCTGGTCAGCTTTATGAAGACCAATTTCGCCTCATGCGGTGGGTGAATTACCATGGGCCACCAGTAAATGCTGTAGAAGACAAATACCGGTGGGGCGATCAGTTTGGCTTCTGAGCTGGAGATGCTAGTCATGAGGCTGCAGGAAGTTTTAGGTGGAGCTTGTCTCTCTGCTCTTCAGAGACTCCCAAGAAGCACTGATCAGGACTCCTCATAAAGAAGCAGTAAACTCTTTAACTTTCTGCTCCTGTGGGAGCTGTGCTTGGACAAAGAGATGGTTCCTGTCTGGGGCCAGCCAGTTTCACAAGCCGGCGCTCTGCTGGGAAATTCCCCCTTGGCAGGGGAAGCTGGTTGGACGCAGCGGAAAGGGAGGCGTTCCAGATGGAGACGGTCCATCTAGAAACAAACACTAACGTGCTAACAAACCGAGAGAATTAGAAATAGCAGAGAAAAGATTACAGTTGAGAGAGGAAAGCCTCGCAACCAGGACTGTGCTTTCTGCAGCTTTGTTGGCTGTAGTGCCCAAAGTCAGATTGGTATCTTAATGTACAAAATGTTTTTCAAAAAAACCTTCCAGCTTATCTCCATGTACAAGTTGTTTATCTCATGTTGACAGTAACTTACTCCTCTTCAGAGTAATGTAAGAACGGAGCTGTTTAAAAGCTAGCAATCATCCTTTCTCTGCATGTACTCAACCTTCCAGGTATTGAGTAATAAAACTCTGTTCTGTTGTGTTAGATATTTTTCATGTGACCTGACATGTTGATAGAAAGTGGCTTTTATTTTTGTATCTATGGAGATGTCTGTGGGATTTTCCCTCCCTTCTTTAAAGCAGGAAGCACTGGAAAGGGATCTTAGACCAGAGGGAAGAGCCAGTGTTCAGGATGTACTGAAAACCTGGAGGAAGACAAAACATTTCACAGTTCTGTTCTGTGGAAGAAGCCACTTCTGAACTCGTCTGCATTCAGACTGTGGGTCCTGCTGCTCCGAATCTGAAAGCATGTTTAGATGTAGCAGAGGCCAAGCAGCATGGGAGGAGAGGATACTGAATCTGAAGGCTTTGGGACGGCAGAGGCTTAGGCAGAAGGGGAGTTGTGAGTGCATGTGAGCCTACCAACAGGCTGGAGTGGTTTCATCTGCTGCCAAGAGCGCATCATCTGAATAACAAGACCCGGCACGTGACCTTCCCATTGCAACCACAGTGGTCTCGTTGCTTTGGAGAAACAATTGGTGTGTGCTCAGCCAGCTCCTTAAATGACTGTTAACAAGTTTGGTTCAGTATTTATTCAGTCCTGCTGGAGAGAGTTAGTTAAATGCCCCAAGTGAAACTGCTTGCTTTGAGCTCGCATGTCACTCGAAATAAGACTTTTAAATTAGTAGCACAGATGGCACTGGCAAGGAAACAACAACATCTCAGACTTGGAGATGTCCCCGGATGTTTGTCCCAGGCCGAGTTTCTCTGGGCACGCTGGCTGCCCAGCGCCAGCCGTGTGGGCTCAGGGGCTCTTGGCTTTTTGGGCTCAAAACGGCGAGACCGGCGACACTGCAAGAATCTGCTTTTTAGTTTCCCTCTGTTTGGCTGTGCTTGTTGCTGTTTTGGTTACAGCGATTCACAGAAGTGAAGTCTGATCTCTGAACTTCCTTATGCTTGATAGGTCTGTGAGGAAGCTGCACAATCCATCTTGCAGCTACAAGATCGAGCTGTTTGGGTTATGCTGTATTGCTGTTGAATTCAGGCTTCAAAATAAACACTCGGGGGTGTCCCATAGGATATGAACATAGTGCAGTTGGTGCAGAGAGCTAATAATCTATATACAGTTCACTGTTTCTCCCTCAATTCACTTCAAAGTGTTTTTCAGGGTCTCTGGGACAGGACTTTTCTCCTCCAACTTACATTTTAAATCTGGGTATTTTCTCAGCTTGTGATTTTGCCTCTGATCTTGAAGCAAGCTGACTTCTCCTCTCAGGAGGAGTGCAGCAGCTCGGTCTGGCTCTCTGACTTTCCTGTAGCAGGATCTCCATGCTCAGCAGCTTTTTGTGCCTGGGGCTGAAGACGTAACTTCTTGCTCCACCAAACACCTTCCTAGACCCAGATCAGACAGACCATATTAAAGTAACTTTGCTTTTGTACCCAACCTTGTGTAGAATGCAGGCTGAAAGCATACTTTGCAGACATGCATACTTCCATAATAACTTTGGCCAAAAACTTTCTGTGGGTGATGTGAGTAGCTGAACCTCACGAGAGTCGCGTACACCACCTGCTACATCTGAGGGCTAGTGTTTGCCACACCAGCTAGAGGCTGAAGTCATCCCGAGATCAGTAGCCTGAAGATAGTTTCATCATCTGTCATGAAACAGCACAAAAAGACCAGTGCAGATTCAACATGCTGCTGAGCAACTCAACTACACAGCAGCTTAAAGCAGGCTCTGCAGTTAGATACAGGTAGTAAGTAACTACTCATTTAGCGTGGCATACAGGACTTGGTGTGGTGGTGGTCAGTGGTGTGGGTGGAGGAGTGGAGCTCTTGGGATGCTTGGTGTGGACGAGGCATCCCTCGTACAGCTGAACGCTTGACGTTGGTCGGGTTTGTTGAGAAACTTTAGCATTAGGGTTAAGAACTGGATTCAAGGAACAAATTAGATTTGTTTGTTTGTTTGGGTTTGGGATTTTTTTTATTATTATTATTCTCTAGATGGATTTCTTTAGGTCAGTGTCAGTAGCTCCGTTGGCTGGTTAGAAGTTTTGTAGGGTGTTGTCCTTACTGTAAGTCCTCAGTGTAAGAAGTGGGCAGCCTACCTCCAAGAGGGATTTTTATTTTAGTCCAGCATCTTTCAAAAGCCCACATTTATGTAAATGAACTTGCCTATACACCTTCCTCCTTCTCACTTCACTTAGTAAAGATCTAAAGGTCACAGGCAAAGAAATGCCTAGCTTGTATTTTTGTTTGGCTTTCTGCAGCATTAGATTCAAATTTAACTATTGCAAAGTTTTTAGCTTCAGCATTATGAAAGCTCGTTGAAAGCTTGTTGATATTCTGTGTAGCAGGTCAACTGTTTTCCATCCTACGCATCCTACATCCTTTTGGATTTTCTCTCCTTGCGCAGGACTTAAGCTGCGTTTCTTTCAGGGTATGCAAATGCTCTTCTAGTTACTGAACTGCACAGAAGTTGAATATACTGCAGTCCATACCAGGAGCATTAACATGGCTCGAAGATGCAATTAGCTCCTCAGCTAGTTAAGCTACGCAGTGGGCATGGCAGGACTGAGAAGCAACTGCTCTAACTAATGCTGAAAAGTGGTTTTTCAGAGCATCGCACAACTGCGTTCCACTTGCTGAGAAGGCATCTGCTGGAGGTTGTGCCACAAAAAGGAGAGCAAGTCGCCTCCATGGTGTAGCAGGAGGAGGAGGTTCAGCAAACCTGGGGATCTCTGGGGAAAGCAGGTGCAGGAGGTAATGGTTTTTCCCTCAAACAAGCCAAAAAATAAAAAAGCAAAATCCTTCATCAGAGGCCTTGGAAGCAGAGTTGGGTTGTTTTGACAAGGTTGTTTGTGATGCATGTCATGGGGAAAATGCAGCTGAGCCTGGAAGGGGCTCTACACTGGTGAAAGAAAACACTTGGGCTTTGCAATATGTTGTAGTAAAGGCCAAGAGTGAAATGTCTGATTTCAGTGAGGCTTGTGCAGATGCAGTACAGAAGTGACAAGGAAACATTGGTTTACCAGATTTCATAGAAGTGTCACTACTGGATTTGCCCTCGTACTTCTGGCAGCGTCGTGTCAAAATAGCCCAGACTCTCCTAGTTTTCTAGCTGAATCAGGTGGAGCTGCCTCAATCTGAAGCTGGGTTGTCAAATCACAGCTCAAATGGCGTGCTCTGGGCTTGCATTGCCTGTCACTATCCAGCGCTATGTGGGTCAGGTTGTTCTGCACCAACATTTGCTGCTTGCTTGCTTGGAAGTGCATCTACTAAGAGTCTCTAAGAGTTGTGGTGGTTTTTTTGCCTAGGTGAAGGTAAAAGTGTGATTAATTTGGGAATTAAGATGTTTCATTTTAAATTACCCCTTGGGTCTCTCGGTAGGGAGATGAGATAGATGGTCACCAAACCACCAAAGAAAATTTCTTAATGCTTTTAAGAAGAAAAAAAAAAACAAGTTCACTTTCCCTGTCGAGCTGCTGGTCCTCCCCACGACTGCTGCTGCTGTGGCCAGTGGTGTGGGGTGCAGGACAAATAATCTAAGACATGACTCATGTAACCCGATGGCATTTGGGTCTCTGTGCAGCTGGCCAAATCCAGACTAGCTTTCAGACTAAGCTCAAGTAGTGCTGGTTGATGGCTGGTATGGAGCTCCTTCAGAAGGAGTTGTACTCCAGTGACTCCAAAACTGCTTGGGGGATTAGTAGGTTGATGTGAAAGGCTTAATTAGTGGGCGGGCTGTTAACCTACTTTGTAGGACGGACGTTTTCACTTTTCCTTGCGTCACTTAAATCAGTCGGACAGGTTCCTCTGGTCACAGCTATGTTAGCAGTTGGGTTGGAGAGGGAGAGATGTTTCAACTCCATCATTATTTCACGATCAGTGTTTGGTTTATTCTGTGCTGCAACGACAGACTTTGACAAAGCCGCTTCTGTCCGCTGGAAGAAAGTGGAAATGCTGAATTTGTTCCTTTCAAGTGGTTTATCGCAGTCAAAGTACATGCTATTAAAAGATGAAGCTGTACAAACACCAGCTGGTTTTCTGATAATTGAGTGCTCCAGCATGGTTTGAATGGGCGGCGTAGGTAGGCTGTGCAGTGGCAGAGCACTTGGTGCCGTACGCCCTTCCGTGCCCGTGGGAGGCAGCCAGGAATATCGTAGAATCATAGAATCATCAAGGTTGGAAAAGACCTAAAAGATCATCAAGTCCAACCTTCTACCTAACACCTCCATGACCACTAGACCATGTCCTGAAGCACCACATCCACCCCATTTTGAACACCTCCAGGGATGGTGACTCCACCACTTCCCTGGGCGGCCTGTTCCAGTGCTTAACTATTTCAGTAAAGAAACTCGTAGAATCATTAAGGTTGGAAACGACCTTTGAGATCATAAAGTCCAACCGTCTGCTAAATATTATCAGGCCCACTAAACCATGTCCTGAAGTGCCGCATCTGGACGTTTTTTTTTTAAACACTTCCAGGGATGGTGATTCTCTCGCCAGGAATAACGCTCTCCCCGCCCTGATGCTGCCTGAGTCTCTGCTGGCCTCCAGCTCTGGGGCTGCTGGAGCCAGGCGAGCGAATGTGCAACACCAAGCTGGGGGCTCCAGGGGAGGAGACACCTATTTTGAGGGTTGGTGTATGGTATATAAATGTCATTTTAATCAGTCATATACCTTCTGCAGCCTGGTTAGCCTTTGGGGAACTAGTTGACAACTCGACATGTTTGAGAGATTAATCCTGAAGCGTGCTCTCAAAGTCAGCTCAGAGCAGGGAACAGGCTCACCTACTGGTCTGGGAAGGGAACTTGGGGCTCTTCAACTGCACAACTGAAGTGTCTTGAAATAAAAACGTTGTGATTGAACTTCTCCAAGGTGAACGGACAACCTTATTTCATGAAATGGGAGATGATTGCATGACTGTTCCTCTAAGTATCTGCTTGCCCTAACAAGAAAGGGATTGGACACGCTTCCCCCAGGAGGCAATGCAGCCTAATAGTCACAGTACCCGGTGTTTAAGCTTGGGCTTGGTCCTCTAATCAGTTGCTGCGAGGTCCTGAAGAAACTGTTGCTGCTTGTACCTCCGTTCTGAGGAGGTCACGGGTGTAACGACACCGAGCTCTGCTCGGTGTTCAAGCTGCAGGTGAAGGCTGGCCCATGCTGAACGTGAACTTCCTTCCGTGCTCATTAGCTGCTGGATGTTCTTAAATGGAGAAGCACAGGCTAAAATCCAAACTTAGCCTTGTGGTTTGAAATCTTAAAGGTCTTTTTCTGTCATCCCACCATAGAAAATGCCAGTGACCCAGCTAACTCTTGCTATTCCAGGCAGGTGTAAATTCCTCGGTGTGTGTCTGTCAGTTCTTCTTGCCGCAGAAAGTGATCTGATAAATGTGCTGGATGTCCCATCTTTGTGGGCGAGGACCATACCACGAGGCTGCTTAGCACTGATTTATCCCACAGGGCAGCTTAAATAGAATGCCAAGGCTCTATTTAAAAAAAAAAAAAAAGTGACTTGACTTTCCCCTCTTGTTCTCTTGCAGGTATCTCCAACCAGAAATCATGAACTGGCACTTCCCACTCCTCTTTGTTCTTGGGACTTTCACATCTGTATCTTCCCAGTTCAGTTTTTATCCTCTGGAGGAGCTTAGCTCTGATGTTGGAATCCAGGTCTTCAATCAGATAGTGAAAGCTAAGCCTCAGGACAACATCGTTGTTTCTCCTCATGGGATTGCATCGGTCCTGGGGGTGTTGCAGCTGGGCGCCGATGGCAAGACCAAGAAGCAGCTGACAACGGTGATGAGATACAGCGTAAATGGTCAGTGCCCTCTTCCTGAGGTGGTTTCGGGTGTGTTTTGTCAGAATCTTCCTGGCGCTGTTTCAAGATGGCTTTCAAAGTGTGGTAGATTGCATCAGGCACCAATTAACTCTGTTTACCAAAGCACAGAATGGACACGCTCGAGTTTAATTGGCAATTTGAGTACCTACACTTGAACTGGCTTCTAAGCAGCTTTGTTAATGACTCCAGGGCCCTGGCTAGAGCTGCTTTTGTCCTTGCAAAATTGATTTTTCCAGAGCAGCACCAGCAGGGAGGCTGCTGTACCCCATTCCAGGCTGTACCCCACAACCCCTAACGTGCCACACCTTAGATAACAGTGCGAGAGACTATTTCATGTCACCACGTTGAAAACGATGCAAATTCTAACCCGGCAACTGATAATTTTCGCTTTGATGCTCCTCACCTTCGTTCATTTGTGTTCCTGCTGTCAGGAGCCCAGAATTGGTAGTTCTTAGACTGCCTTCTTCTCGAAACAGCTGCTTCTGAGTGTCTCTGTGCCTGACACTGCATGCGCCTGTACCTGTACTCCTCTGCCAGTGTCTGCCCCTCGAAAGGGTGCAGGCTGAAGGCTCTCACTGCTTTGCTTTGCTTGCTAAGTAGATTTAAGTGTTTGCCAGCAAGACTTAACATCTTGGTGCCGGCATTCTGCCTTCCTTCCAGGAGCAGGAAGCCCTCCAAGAGGTAAGTGCATGTTTAACTCTTGAGCAGTATTGTCCTGTAACATTGTTGTCCCGTCTTCATTTGCTTTGCTGTTTCAGTTCTGGGTTTGAAGTATAGCAAACTGATTTGTCAGGTTAAGGTCTAAATGTTGTAGATTGAAATCTTCTCATGGGATAGTCAGCTTTAGGAACATTGGAACGCTCAAAATTTAAGTACTTGCAAAAACATTTGAAGCATTAGATCAACTGGTTTTGTTTGGCCTGCAGACTTTCTAGTCCTAGAAAGCCTGTGTGTGTGAGACATAGAGGTTCTCAAACTCCTTAGAAGGTAGCCAGTACCTTGCTACAGAGCCTTGTTGTGGGTTGCTACCTGTCTCTTTGCACAGTTCTCCTCTGCTCTTGTTCATGATTGCCCTACAGTCCTTTGGCAACTACAGCAAGTGCTTCTTTGGGATGGTAACAGTTGGAAAGTGTTTAATTTATCTTTAGCTGTCTTTTAATGCGATTTAGCAGCTGGAAGCAAAGAGGAGAGCCAGCATCATGAGACCAGCCAGCTCTCCCCGGACCAGCAGAAAGTGCTCCGTGGACCACCAGTGGTCCACAGAATACAGTTTGAGAACCTCTGTTATGGTATGTTCTCCAAAGGAATTTGCCCCTAATACTGGAGAGTGAACATGTAGAAATTCATACAAAGAGTGCTGCTGAAAGCAGCCACAACACGTGAAACAGCAAAGCCACCGGAGGCTCTTTCTTACCTGCAGCTAAGAGAACAACTAATTTATTCCCTTCCTATCTCTTATCTCAAGTTTGCCTACGTAAGGAAGCAGCCTGGAAATGTTACTGCCTAAATTGTACTGGGAAACAGAGGGATCCCAGTAATAACCGCTATAGAAACAGCCACCCGAGGATCCCGTTCACATGTCACGGTTGGACGTGACGTTGCTCGCCTGGCAGTGGCTTCCCCGTGTAGACAGGCGCTCACTTGTGAGCCGTAGCAACGGGGAGAGCTGGGTATGGTGAACACAGCAGTTCTGCTGGGCTGCCAAACGCCGTCCATCGCGTGCGGTGACGGAGCTAACAGGCACTCGCTGCGAGCTGCCCTCAGCTCCCGAGGACCTGGACTGTGAGCACTGGAACCTGCTGCTTTCCCTTTTCCCTTGTCAAAGGCAAGCTCACCTGCTAAGGGATTGACTCCTGCTTGTAGATGAGTTAGCTCAGGACCTAGTCTTTACAGAAGCCAAGATGTGACCCAGACTTTATGAAGACTAAGATGTGACCCGGTCTTTATGGAAACCAAGGTGTAACTGAATCTTTACGAAGACTAAGATGGGACCCGGTCTTTACAAAGACTAAGATGGGACCCAGTCTTTACAGAAACTAAGATGGGACCTGATCTTTAAAGAAACTAAGATGTCACTTGAACCTTACTATAGAAATATTGACCACTTCCTTTATTCTCTGATAATAAGGAAGGATGATGAGAAAACCTTTGCTTTGCACTCTGAGGTCAGAGACCATCTGAGTAATCCTGCAGACCTGTTAGCTCAAGAGAGCAGGCTGAGCCCTCAGCCTTCTTTGTCCCTGTTGCACAACTGACAGGTGACCTGGGCTTATATGGTTTGAAACAGATCTTGGAACAGCTCATTCCTTCCTGTGGAAGAGAAGGGTTAGTAGCTCCATGCTAAGACTTGAACCTCAGTATTCTCTCCAGCACTGTGTGAGGATTCTCATTCTGAGCAGACAGCTAGAGGGGCAGGAGGCAGCACAGGGAAGGTTGTGTTTTTGCTGGGAAACAGCGTTTTTCAGATGAGAGATCAGAAATGGGTGTTTTGGAAGACCTCTCAGCATGCCTGCTTCGGTCTCCGTTTCTAGCCCAGCACTTAATGCCTGACCTTTCATGTCATTAATACTTGCGTGTAAAGTTAATTGTTTGTTCGTCATCTTATTCTAAATTAAACTTGCTGTTCTTTCCAACTAGGAGTTGGTAAAGCGTTAAAGAAGATAAACAGGCTCATAGTCTCAAAAAAGAATAAAGACATTGTTACAATTGCTAATGCAGTGTTTGCAAAGAGTGGCTTTAAAATGGAAGTGCCTTTTGTTACAAGGAACAAAGAGGTGTTTCAGTGCAGCGTCAAGAGCGTGGACTTTGAGGACCCAAACGAAGCATGTGATTCCATCAACCAGTGGGTGAAAAATGAGACAAGGGGTGAGTACTGGCGAGCGCTTTCTCTGCGGGGTTGAGGATGGTGTCCGAGACCTCTTGGATTTGGATGGAAATACTGGGGGAAGGTGGGGAGGTGGAAAATGCTCTGCCTTGCAGCTGGAAACTGTCTTGAAGCTGGCATTAGTGTGGTGTTTTAGAGCTGGTGGGACAGGAATCTGCAGTCTTGCTGCCCTGGCAGATGTGCCTGTCTGGTGGCCTTGAGGCACACGTGCAGTGTATGTGTGTGCATGTCCGTCTAGCCATGAGACTGGCGGGGTTTCTCCTGTTCTTTGTCTTCATACAACTGGTGAGAAATCCAAGCAGAGTCCTCCTGGAGCTGTGATTTCTCAAACCTAAAGGATGCTTTCAGGCAACTCAGACATTTGACTGGGTAACTCAGACTTGGGGAAAGCTGTAGAGCAGTTCAGCTTTTGCTCTTACTGCCCTAAACCCTTGCAAGATACAGCCATGTTCTGAGTCATGTTTAGTGGAAGATTTTTAATTGACCCTGGCTTGACAGAACTCCTCATGGTTCAAGCCCCTTGGCATCTAGTGGTCAAGCTTACCAGAGCCTGAAACCAGAGATCATTTTGCCAACATACTCCAAGTCTGGGTGAGCTACATGTTTGGTTCCTCCTGGAGTTAAAACCAGTGCTTCCTGGATGTGAGGAGTGTGGTAATGATGCTGGACATGCCGTTTGTGAAATGAGGCTGTCAAATTCTTTCTCTGCCACGTCACCAGTTCTGCAAGCGGTGTGCGAACGGGGAGGTGCTTCGGCTGAAACTATTACTGCCTTAACTTAGTCTTAGATCTCCTCACATGCTGGAAAGGGTAAGGCCTTGCTAGTTATAGCATCAGTCTATTGATTAGCAAGATACATTTGCTTTCTGACTATCCCAAAGGTGTACTTTTTTGGCAAAGAATCCCATTGGCTTTGCACACCTCAAATGTACTGCCCTGTGAGCGCTTGGCAGGCATGCTCACAGATTGAGAGTCATATGTCCTTCAGGTTCTTCATGGAAGGTTGGCCAGCGTTACAACAGCAAATTCTCAAGGCTTTCTGTATTTCTTGCAGGTATGATCGATCAGGTTGTAGCTCCAGATGATATCGATGGCAGTTTGACCAGACTGGTTCTAGTAAATGCCGTGTATTTCAAGGGCTTATGGAAATCACGCTTTCGACCTGAAAATACAAAGAAACGTCCATTTTACGGAGCTGATGGGAAGACCTACCAAGTTCCTATGCTGTCCCAGTTATCTATCTTTCGCTGCGGTGAGCTCAGTGCCAAAGAAAGGCTGTAAAATTTGCTCTTTTCCTTCAAACTGAAGCAGGGGTGGTGTTTAATGGGATTGCTTTAGGTAGCTGGTGTGGGAGGCTTTGTGTGAGAGAAGCATCTCAAACTGCTGAAGTGTGGATGAGCTTGCTGGGCAAGGTACTTAACGGTTGCTTAAGGTTGAGTACTCTGACAGAGTACTTGCCTTATCCCTTTTTTGTCTTTTAAAAAGAAAAATGTGAGAGATTTGCACCCAAACTGTGAACTTTGCCCATTACTTAAGCTTTGCAGTAAGACAGAATCCTTATTTATGGGGTTAGAATAAAGGAAAACGGCCAACAGAAGTAGAACCCCGAGGTTCACCTGGTGATGAGCTGTGTCTGAAAGAAAGATTTCAGTAGAATCAATCTCTATTTCACTGTATAATAAAGAAGTGGGATTTGCATGGTCCCCAGTCCTGCAGGAGCCAGAGGAGCACAGGGGTTACTATGTTGGCACTTGCAAGGTGTGAACCTGCTCTTCAAATTCAAATTGAGTCACAAGTGAAAAGAAGTTCAGCAGGTTCAGCCAGACTTCCATCAGAGACCGGGAGCTGGCACAGGCCCTTCGATGCACTGACAAAAGTACTTCAGAACTTCAGCGTCACAGCCCTGTGGGGATTTTATTGGTCTAAGATTGGAGCTCTGATAAAAGAACTCCTTTTGTTGCATCCTTCCAAGGAGAGAGCAGTGCTGCTGCCGGGAACTGGCTCCTGAAATGTGTGCTAACTACACATGAGATAGGCCTGAGAATACAGCTCGCTATAAATCCAAAAAATCAAACCTCGCTGTGCTTTTAAATGGCTGGGTTTACTGTCAGTGGTGCTCAGCTAATATTAGTAGACCTGTGTTTAAAGTAAGCAGTGAGAAATTTCTGTGCCAAGCCCATTTATCAGAGCAGTCGTGATGTAGCACTTTGAGGTGACTGCTGGAAGTGTGAGCCGGGGGAGGTGGGAAAGCCTACTGCAGCGTACACTACTATTTATGGAGCTTGAGAGAAGTCCATAACTTCAGACAAGCTTTAGCAAGACTCTTATCTTAAAGGCTTTTGATTTTGACACCAGTTAAAAACTACATTATGTTGGCCCACGTTTAAGCTCGGAAGGCTCTTGAGGCTTGAAAGGAATAGGAGAAATATTGCAGGTAGGACTGTTTAGGTTGGGTATTGCTGGATATCTTTTTAACCTTATTTATGCTTGCAAAGGGATCTTTAGAGGTTTAAATTTCATAAGCATCTTAAATCTCATCAGCTAAGTGATGACAAACCCCCCCTCCAGTTCAATACAGCTCAGTAGTAACAACAGTAGCAGCTGAGGAAAACGGTATGTTGCCAGTGGGTGGTTTACCTCATAGCTGAGTTGGGCAACACGGGTTCTGATCTGAAGGCCCTACCCTGAGAACCGCTGTCATAATGAAAGGAAATAAACAGTCAAGCTTGAGACAAATTTCTGCAAACCTAAGTGCAGTTACTGCCGGGTTTGTCGCAGCATGTGCTCGGCCGAGGCAGGCTGCGTGGCCCGTGGATTAAATTTCTAATGAAGATGTTGATTTTCAGCCTGGGCTGGCAAGTGCAGATGTACCCAAAGAAAAGGGGAAAGATAATAAGATCTTATTACTGTCCAAAAACTTTCCCAGAACGCCTGTCTGTAGTTGAACTGACAAGTTTTCACTTGAAACTCATATAAAAAGCATTTGCTTCCCAGTCAACGTGCCAGAAATCCCACAGGAACCAAAGGGAACTTGGAGGAGGAGAGGCTTGCTCAAAGACAGTCTTCCCAGCACTCACTGTAGCTCACGGAGGCATCGCTGTCTCACCCCTCCTCACTTAACCAGCCTCCTGCACTGCCTGGAAGTGGCTGCTCTCCTTAAAGGGAGAGTCTTGAAGGACTTAAGGACTTCTGCCTTGAAGGGCTTCAGGCTGCTTCCTAATGAGCTCCTTAGTAAGCAGAAAAATGAAGTAAATGCAACAAGCTACTTCAAACAGCAGCTCTTCCAAGAACTCTTGGAAGAAAAAGAGTTTATGCAAAAGATCTCTACAGTTTGGAAAGACACTCTGCTGCTTTTTTTGCTTGCTTCTTTTTGTTTCTCCACGCTCAGTTGGCCATGGTACGGCTGAGATGTGCAGGTAGAGGTCAAGCTGGTTCACCGACCCGGTGACTTCTAACGTAGCTGGGCTGCAGAGGCATGTCTGGGAAACAGTCTGCACCTCAAACTCCAAGGAGTATCTTGCTGCAAGGTGTCATCCTGTCTGCGCTTTTTGTCAAAGTAGCCTCTGTACAGAGCCCGTGCCGCTGCCAGAGGGTTCCTAGCCAGAGAGCAGGCAGCCTGTCCCATCTTAAAACACCCTAAAGCTGTGGGCAGGGCTTTCCTAACACACTCTTAGAGTGGTAGGTGTCTGAGGTGAAGCAGAGATTTAAGGCTGCTTAGCTTTGCTTACCTCTGTGGGTTTTTTTCCAGGCACAACAAGTACTCCGAACGAGCTGTGGTACAATATCATCGAGCTGCCCTACCATGGGGAGATGATCAGCATGCTGATCGCTCTGCCCACCGAAAGCACCACGCCGCTCTCTGCCATCATTCCCCACATCAGCACCAAAACAATAGGAAGCTGGATGACAACCATGGTAGCAAAAAGAGTGCAGGTTATTTTACCTAAGTAAGTACTGGTAGAATCTGTTTGTCCTTGGGAAATGTTTTGGGCATCACATCTCCTCTTCCTCCTTCTCTCTTCCCTGCACAATACCCAATGCATTCTTTTTTTGTTGTTTTTTCACTAGATTTACAGCAGTAGCAGAAACAGACTTAAAGGACCCTCTGAAAGCACTTGGTATTACAGATATGTTTGACCAGTCAAAAGCAAACTTTGCAAAAATAACAAGTAAGTTTATTTTCTTTGTGGGATCCAGGGTGGTCCTGGCACGGAAGAAAGCGCTGGTTTACCAGTGCAGTTGTCTGGTTTGTCTTGGATAAGTGTTACCATGACATTGGAGCTGGTTTGTGGCCAGCCAAGCGTGGCTGCTGGCTGCTATTGAACGCTGCCGTGGCTTTTTCCCCCCCCCTCTTTGTCTTGCATTGCAGCAGTAAATCATGTTGGTCAGCTTCTTAAGACTTGATATTACAACCTGAGGGTCTCAAGCGTTGTCTAAAATCCACGGTGGCACTTCTAACAACACCATACCTTGGACTGGAACAGATCCTGCAGCATTGCACTGTTCCCTCAACGATGTGTTTAATGACTTCTTTTTTTTTTTTTTCTCCTTTCTCTCCAGGGACTAAATTTATCGTTCTGGTTTGGTCCAGTCCCTTAAAGATTAGAATCTGAAAATAGGGCGTAGACATTTTTGACCTCATGACTTTATAATGTCATTTTATTTCTGTTTTCTGCTTCTATTAAACTCCTGGGTAGTTTCTACAGAGGGAACTAAGAAAAGATCCTACCTTGGGCTGGCTTCTTTTGAAAACAAATTCCTGGCTTTCATTGAAAGCAAAGTGCCTTCCCCTCGCCCTGACACTGAGATAAATGGGAGTGTAACTCCAATTCAGGTGGTGAGGTTTTTTCACTCATTTGTTTAATTAAAACTAAAAAAATCAAGTGAACACTTCTAACAAACCATCCAATAAGAAAACATAGTAAGTGGGAGGAGGGAGGACTACGATGTTCCTTGTTTCTTCTAATTGCTAACGTAGTGACTGTATTCAAATTATTACCAGTAACATTTTTCACTGCAACTTCAGGATCTCACCTAAAAACTTCAGTTTTTCTTATCCTTGACTGTGTTGGCCTAGCTGCTGGTTACCAGCTACTCTGGGGCTCTTGTACTTAGCTTTCCTGAAAGTTCTCCTCTCTTCTCCTTGGGTTTTCCAGGAACAGAAGGTCTTCATGTATCTCATGTTCTGCAAAAGACAAAAATCGAAGTTAGTGAAGATGGAACCAAAGCTTCTGCAGCAACAAGTAAGCAACTGTACTGGCAACTGTCAGTCAAATAGTGGGGACAACTATTATCAGAAGGCTACTGAGCAAAGGTGGCCCACGGTGAGGCCGTTGCAGGAATGTGCTAAGAGTTGATGGATTTTCTGTAACTTCTCAGGAACTTGCCAATATCAATTGGACCATTGGTGTAGTCTTAAGAAATAGAAACAGGCTCCCTTTTAGAGAAGTGTCTTCTTATAGCTAACCCTTTGGCCACCAAGATGATGTTCCTGGCTCTCCAGGTGACCAAGAGGACCACATCCTCTGAGTGACAATGCAAGACTCAGCTTTCTGTGGGTCTTGCGGTGGGTTGCGGTGGTTTTGGGGTTTTTTGTGGTTTTTTGTTTGTTTGTTTGTTTGTTTTTGGGGGTTTTGTTTGGTTTTTTTTTTGTTTTGTTTTGTTTTTTTTTTTGTTTTTGTTGTTGTTGTTGTTTAATCCAGGTTCTCTAAGAATAACAAGTGCGCTTTGTAGGTTTTCATCTCAAATGGGTTGAAAT
>JANHGN010012758.1:0-15005 GCA_024605025.1 Megaceryle maxima
AATAAAACCTGAAAGTTTTCCTATGTCCATTTTCTTCAATAAGATAACTGAGGGATAAAGTGCAAGCAGTAACATTACAGGCCAATATTATTTCTGCAGAACTGTACTCAGAAATGAAGAGATATTAACAGTTATGAATTGATTTACATAGAAATAGACAAATTATTATGTTGATTGTATGAAAATATTAATGTTTAAACTCTGTGTTTTATTTTAAGGAAGTTTTTATTGCTTTCTATAGAGTGTCCTATAGCATCATCTCTAAATTGCTTTGGATTTCATAAAACTTTGTCACAGATGTTTTTTATTACTTCAACAAGAAATAAAAGCTCTATTTGCAATATATGTAAAATATGTTACTTTTCAATTGATTTTAAAAAGATTAAGGGAACTCCCTTTTGTGCCACCTATCTTCAGTTAAAATAGGAGAGAATTTGGTAAATCACATCTTACTTTGTTCTTCTACAGAATTAGCTATATGACTTTTTCATTCGGTCTCTAGTGTTTCCAGGTAATGTAATAATTTCCTAATTGCTTTGTTTGGAAATCACAAATTAATGCATGGAAAAAGCTGCAGCAGTTATTCATCACATCTCTGAAATATTGCTTCATGCAGCAAAATATACTATATGTCCATCATATATCAACATTGGCTATTTCATATAAATGGATAGCAAAATCTGGGGACCATATTAGCTTGTTTTCTTGACATTTTCATTAGTGTTAGATAAAAATCCCAGACATTGTTTATAGTGTAAACATTATCCATTTAAAGGACTTGCAGTATGTGTCTGAGAGAACTTCGTTGCCTGGAAAGATCAAGCCAGTGTGGGGAGTTCACAGTGGTGGGCTGCAGTGGGAGGTTTTATTCCATTGCAGCGAACCTGGCCAATGCAAAGGGAGGGATGAGAAGGAAAGACTGAGAGTGAAAGACAAAAAAACCCAAGTAAAGATAAATGCATTTAATGCCACATATACAGGGCCAGGACTGAGTTTATGCATTGAAAGTTTTAATTTTTTGGGGGTATGGGTCAGATATATTATCATGGCATGTTGTTAATATATTATAATTACATACTGTTCCACTACTACATAAAAGTAATGTAAATGCTCCAAATAATTGCACATAAAATCCATGTAACAGAATTAAGTTTAAACATTCTCTAGGGAAATTTTACAATTATAAATAAAGTAATCTGAGAGTTTTTTTCCTGCAGATTTGTACTTTATGGGTACTCTTAGACAACTTTAGTTTTGCTCATCTCTGACTGACCATAAGGTTGATAGTGTAATGGCTCTACTTTGCTGCTTGTGGGTTTGATTTAAACTATATTATCTGGAAAAAAACCCTCTTTAGTATCTGACTGCAACTTTGTGTTTTTAAAAATAATGATAGTTGGTCTTAAATGACTTGAGACTTCTATAATTGCACCTTAAAATAATTAAATGATTCAGTATCTGTAAGACAGATGGCTGTAGCAGAGAAACCAGCTTCACAATTGGCACTAATTAACACCCTTGTTGGAATCTCAGCAGTGTCCAAAATATTAAATGGGTATCAAAACTAAATTACTCAACCAGAGAGAGTTTGTCTAAGGTGATATATTGGTAAGAGATTGTGAATGTCTTAATTGCATGTGTGTTCTCTCATATTTATTTTCTGAAAACAAATAGGTGACTTCACACTTCTGTAAAGATAAATATCATATTTCCTATTAAACTAAAAAACAGTTCATGTTTGTGTGACCTAAGAAAACGCATTCTAGAAGCTAACATCTCCATGCAATTATGTTAAGAAATTGTGGTTAAAAAAAATAGAATTGCTGTAAAAAATGTATGTATGTTGCCTCTCCTTTCTAACCATGTCTATAAATAGCAATTTCTGGAAGCTAGTTCCAGATGTTATGGCTTTATAGTACTTCTTTTTTCTTTCTTTTTCTTTTTCTTTCAACAAAGACTTAGGTTTTAAAATTAAAGAAATGCACGTATATAACAAATACCATAATATAGACTAGTGTTTTATGAAATGTGACACTGCAATTAAGAACCTTATTATCTGTCAGGAAATATCCAGAAACTCTTGCCATCAGTTTCTTTGAGTTTAAGATGAGGTGCTGGTCTGCATACGTAGCAAACACAGTGAGATGAAGGTCCACAGCAATTCTGGAAGGCTAATGGCTTCCATATGAAACAAAATTCTTCCCACACAACAGACTATGATAACTCCTTAGTGATGCATAAATTACATGAATATATAAAATCCTAAGGAATTTAGGACATAAGATGAAAAAAAAATACACTTTTAAAATTAAAATACATGAATGTTTTAAATTTATTTTAACTGTGAAATAAAGTATAAAATACCTACTCAATAAACACAAATAATTTCCACAATTTACAATAAAATTACACTCACTCCGTTTACAGCTTAGCTTAAATATTGTTGATGAGTATGGAGGAGAAGCTATGGGAGACAGCTTCATCCAAAAGAAGACCCAGTTGCTTATTTCTCCTACAAGCATTTGTATTCCTTTCTTGAATTACTTGAGCTAGCTCTAATAAATTTTTTGGACACAGTATTTGTCTCCCTTCCCTTGTCACCTCTTCTCAAAGTCTAACAAATCTCTAATTTAAACTTTTAGTCTAGGTGAATATGCTCATTAGCTTTTTTTTTTTTTTTTACCTTTAGTATTCCTAATTAAAAATATCCATTCTCAACAGTACTTTTTCAGATTATGTCCTGGGTTTGGCTAGGATAGGGTTAATTTTCAGTAGAAGTGGGGAGGAGCCACAGACAGGATAAATAACTGAACTACCCAATGGGATATTTAACACCATACTGATGTCATCCCTTTATAAATAAGGGCAGGGCTGTGCTTGGCCTGCAGCAGTGTTGGTGCAGCTCTGGTTGGTCTGTTTGGTTTATATCACTCATTTTATATGTCACTTCACTATTGTTATTTTTATTACTGTTGTTTTCTTCTCCTCTCATGTCATTCTATTAAATTCTTATCTCAGCTCAGGGTTTTGCTTTTTTCTCCCTATTTTCCTTGCCATCCCATCAGGGGAGGGGAGTGTGAAGGGTGTGAGTGAGTGACCTTGGGGTGCTCAGCTCCCAGCTGGGTCTAAACCATGACAGATTATTTTCACTTAGAAGAACATTTTTACAATAAAAAGGGTTCATAAATAACTAGTTTGTCTATGGATGCAGCTCAACTGACGTCTCTGGAGTGACAGTACTGTAATTTGGCAAGCAGAAAATCCATGGTGTTAGTAGCAGCTCACCATCTCAACAGATTTCTTCAGCCCTTTTAAAAGTGGGAGAATAATTCAATTTCATTTCTCTTAATTGAAATGGCAGCATTTAATTATGTAGGTAAGGATTTACCAAGGAATTATTTGTATGCAGATGTTACTTCCAGGTACCGTGGGAATGTACCTCATACTGGCTCTCTTTGAGGATGCCATTAGCATACAGTAAATGGGGGACAGTATACTTCATTTTTAGACTTTGAAAAGAAGAAAACAACTTTGCCCATGGGCCTTTTAAGAATACTAATGAGATACCCATGTGACATAGTTTAGTCACTGAACTCACGTAGCTCTGAAATCAAGAGGCATATCTGGTTACACATCTCGGAGAGAGGTAGAAAGCAGTTCAGAGCCCATACCTTTGCTAGCTGACTAATCCACTGGCTCTCAATCAGTCTTTGAAGATGCCTACTTCTCTTGTTTTATTAATACAGTTTTCAGGTGTGCTAATGCCTTACTAGCAATATTTGCAAATTGTAATTCACATAAAAACTCTTACTTAGCACAAACCTTCCAGTGCAAACTACCTTTTAGAAGCAGTAATCATTAATTCCATACTAATAGACTATTGTGTGACGACCAGAAGAAACTTGCAGTAAATACTCAGAATATTTAAAAGTTGACAGATATACTCTTCTAACAGTTTTTTATCAATTTCTAGTCAAAGCTTAATCTAAATTAAAAAAAAAAAAAAAAAAAAAAAAGCCAACCAACCAAACAAGAAGCTTTGTCCATGGAACTTTATGTGTACTGAAAGGTGGTCTAAAATTCCCAACAAAATAATCACAGAAAACCCCTGATGATTGCTAAATACACGGGAACTACCCATGACTTAGGAAGGCCCTGAGCAATTGTTAAATGCTTTTTATAAGAGTCTGAAGGAGGTTTTATCACGGAATCAGAATCATAGAATCATAGATTCATTTTGTTTGGAAGAGACCTTTAAATTCATCAAGTCCAACTGCTAACCCAGCACTGTCAGTTCACCATTAAACAATGTCCCTCAGCAGAATATCAACAATGCTTGCTCTATTCCTACATTTGTCCCTAGATACCTGTTATTGAACACTGTGTAAGCCAAAATACTGAAGTAGTGGATAGTTTGTCTGATCCAGCACAGTTGGTCTTCTGTTAGCTGAGATGGCTGTGGGAAGGGGATGGGGAGAGTTGGGTGATTTTGACAGATGGGCTTGAGAAATATTGGCCACATCCTTGTAACAATAAAAGCTGCAGTAAGAATGCAGTCACTTTCATCCTCAACCAGAATTTATTTCAGTGTTATCATTACTTGGTTACTCTTAGGTGAGGGCAAGTTTGTTGCTTAAGGTATGTTGGTGTAATGGATATAACAGAAATTTCTAAACCAGCCCCTACAATACAAGAAAACCCATCAACTAAGGAAATTTATTGATTAGATGATTATTTGTATGCTGCTGAGCTTCCATGGTAGTGTTATTAATGATGCATTGGGAAGCTTAGAGATTTGGGTAGGCATCTTTTAAAATTATTATTTCATATTAGATATAGAAAGTAAAAATAGATTGCTAAAACGTATGTAATATGGAAAACCAGTAGATACTGTTTTACCTAAAATAAAAATAAAATTACATGGTATATAGACACCTATATAAATAGTCATTACTATACAGACCACACTTCATACCTATTTTATCATGTATTTTTCTTCTCTTCTACCTTAGGAATGTGGCAAATAATTTCCATAGTCAACTAATTAAAGAAGAGGAACACTGAGAATGATAATTTTCAAAAAAGTAAAAGACACTTTCCTTGGTGTGTAGGGATTGTCACAAACCCCGAAAATAAAGGAAAGGGTGCTAGATTAGGGACTTCCTAATATCTCCTGTGAGCTGCATCAGCAATGTGGGTGATCATTAAAAGAGATCCCTAATTTTTATGCTATTAGTTCTTTCCATTCAGTTCCAGTGCAAAATCAAAGGCATGATTTCAACTGTAGGCTGGGAACAGAACAAAGGTGTTAAATAAAATAACACAAGAACCTTATGTTGTGATCCTTTGCCATGTTTCATGGCTTATCACAACTCTGAAAGTCATCAGGTTGATCAGTGATTGAATGGTGATTCAAACATTAAACTGAAATGAGGACCAGTAGCTTAAGGCTTTGTGTTCTGATCTGGAACTCACATTCCACTGCCTCGGGGCAACTTGCTCATTTGTGAAGTTCCTATGCCAGTAGGTACTTCACAGCATGGTGTGATTTAGCAGAAGACAGGTGTGCAGAACACAGTTTTACATTAACAATTTCTACAGCAGTCATCTTTCCCATGGTGTTCAATTATATGTTTCACAGTAGCAAGTATCTCCACTTTCGTTTTATTCTCCTTGGAGACAGTCTGTTGGTGTATGGATTTTTTGATTGAACTAGAAAAAGATAACATATAATGTTGACCACTGTAAATTCATAGACATAAACAGAGTTTATTTTATGGCTCTGCAGGCTCACAGGTATGAAAAGACTTCTCATCCCTTTTACCGTGCTTGCATATAGTAAAAATGTAAATACCAAAGTCTTCTGTATGCCCTCAGTTCTGTACATTTAATCACTGTAGTAGAAAGCATAAAACACAGGCTCTTCCAGATCACATGAAATACTGTGTTCAGCTCTGAAGCCTTCAGCACAGGAAGGACATGGACCTGATGGAGCGGGTCCAGAGGAGGGTCACGAAGATGATCAGGGGGCTGGAGCACCTCTCCTACGAGGACAGGCTGAGGGAGCTGGGACTGTTCAGCCTGGAGAAGGCTCCAGGGAGACCTACTAGCCACCTTCCAGTACCTGAAGGGCGCTTACAAAAAGACTGGAGAGGGCCTGTTCACAAAGGCCTGGAGTGAAAGGACGAGGGGCAATGGTTTTAAATTAGAAAAGAGTGGATTTAGATTAGAAATAAGGAGGAAGTTCTTTACCACGAGAGTGGTGGAGCACTGGATCAGGTTGCCCAGGGAGGTGGTTGAGGCCCCATCCCTGGAGGCATTCAGACTGAGGCTTGACGGAGCTCTGAGCAACCTGCTCTAGTTGAGGATGTCTCTGCTCTCAGCGGGGGGGCTGTACTAGATGACCTCTAGAGGTCTCTTCCAACCTAGACATTTCTATGTTTCTATATTTCTATGTTATCAGAACTGTTTTTATCACAAATCCAAATGTAGCACCATGCAAGCTGCTATGGAGAAAATTAAATCTTCTCCAGCCCAAACCAGTACATGGACATTCATATTTCAGCCTGAACAATAGTCAAACCCAAGCTTCTGATGTTGATAAATACACCTTTTTTTTTTTTTTTTTAATGCAAATCAAATAATATTTTGTAAATTTATAGTTGTGAATAGGAAGATGACAGTCATAAAATAGGAACTCAAGATTTTACTGCCTTAGACAAATCAAAATAGTTCAGTCTTGAGGCCCACAGACATTACATAAATTTTAATCTAGAATTTCCTGCCTGGGGCAGCTACCTACATGTTAAAGCCTGCCTGTGATCCAGGGTCACAGATCTCGCAATAATCTTTCTCTTTGTATACTGAAGTTAGTTATTTGTGTATCAAAGAAATGAATGAAATAAAGTGTCTTAGAACATACAGGAGAAGAACACTTTTTTATATATATATACACGTATATGTAAATACAGATTGCTTTTAGCAAACTGAATTGCACTTTTGTGAATATATTCTGATAATTGGCCAGTTAGCATGCTCAATACATATTTGTTTCATTAAATTAGTAGGATGCTGGTCGGACCATCTCAAATAATTTTGTATTAATAAAACTTAGCACTTTAAGAGAAAGTAAACAGCTTAAAGACAAAGAATACAAAAGCTTATGTATTTTGGTGTTGTTTCTTTTTATTTGGAGATAACAGAACTCTGACTTACTTCCTCTTCAAAGCTTGGCCTTCTGGTCCAGCTACTATAAAAAATATCTTTCCAACAAAAATTACATATTCAGGAGGTTTTTCTTGGAAAAGCCACATGTACCCAACCTGAAACAGTTCTCTGGAGTGTTGCATGATATTACTTAAGAAATATTTATTCCTTAAGTATATAAGATAGCATCATATAATCTTAAGTATATTAGATAACATCAGCCTTAGTTAGCTGACTAAGTGTGAAAGTATGATCAGGCTGCTGAATGAGCCAAGAGACTTGTCAGGGGGAAGCGGTGTTTTTATTTTCCCCTGACTGCCCAGTTTACTCAGGGAAATGAAACTGCCTAATACTCTGAGCTCCCAATAAGAGATGCAGGTAACAGTTCTTCATTATAATAAGAAGGGAGTTGAAGGGAGAGTTTAGTTAAAAGAAAAAGAAAGGTTTCCTCAAGTTCGATAACAAGATAAACCGTTGTTTTTAGCAATACAGCAATGTATACATTCAATGTATTACCTGTCAGTATAACCAGTATGCTGATAAATGAAACTGCTTCATGGAACACTCACAGTAATCTGTAGCATATTGGAAAAATTATCTGCATTGATGTGTATTTCTCTGTTATGAATACACAAATTTAAAATAGTTTTTGTGTATACCTGCTTTCCTAAATCTCTGATCCAAAGCACTGCTATGGTCCTGGTATGTTACTACCCATCTAAATGCAGTCGTGAAGCCTGTCATTACCTCTCCTGAACACTTTCCAAAAAATTCACGTCATACTGCAATTCATATTGCAATGTCAGTCAGAACTGTTGTACACTTTAAAGTAATGATTGTGTCTTAATGACTTCTTTCTCTGCTGTTTCTACTTTTTGATAGATATACCAAACTATTTTAAAAATTAAATAAGGAGCTTCTAATAATTTTTTTTTTTTTTTTTTTTTTTTTATATATATTTGTATGTATGGTATTTGTTAAGAATGCAGTATTTTTCAGCAGGATGTCTAATTAGTTTTTAAACATTAATTTTTCAGTGTAGCTTAGTACAGGAAATGATCATTAATTCACTTTGGGCATTACTTCGTACTTCATCACCTTCTAATCATATTAATAACAGTTCATATTAAGAAATACATTATTATTTCAAGCAACTCGTGGACTATTGTTATTCTGATGGGACAGACAATTTAGCAGTAATAATAGAACTTAAATTCTGCTGCTCTTTATGCCCTTCTGTCTGAATGAAATGATTGGCATATTTAATGTAATCTTACATTGTGGCATGGTTGACCACTGGGAATATTTTTAGCCTCAGCCATCCAATTAAGTATAAGGGAGCTAGAATCAAAGTCCACTGCGCTTCTCATTTGGAATTAACGACAGCACTATTAGGAAAATCATCTGAAGAAAATTACTTTCTACCTTATAAAAATGCCTGTCTAACTGTCTGAAAAGATTGCTATATTTAGCTTTTCTTTTGTAGCAGCTTTCCTTGCAAATGTAACAAATAACAGGAATCCTGTAAGTAAATGGCAGCTGGAACTGCATGTATATACAGAGCAATATTTACCTGCAGCAAATGGTTCTTTTGCTCCAGCTTCTGCTGTTTGCCTGTACAAAACTGTCATAACCCCTGTGAAGCAGAGCTGCCAAGGTGTCCTATTGAACCGAGCAGATAGAGTAAGCAGGCTCTTGGGAACTTAAAACCATTGTTTGGCATCAGAAACAGTGTATAGACTGAGCTGTTAGTAAATGGAGTGCTTTTAAAAAGATAGCTAATTTATAAAAGACTTGTGTTAATTTGGTGCTTATCTTGAGTTATTATGATTTTATGCACCATTATCCTTTCTTACATTTGTTTAAATATCTAGTATCTGCTAACACATGGTGTTTCATTCCTTAGGGGAATGCTTACAATTGGAGCCATTTCATTTTCTGTTCTGTAAATCTTTTGATGTATCAGCAGGGAAAAGTTTAATGTTCTAATTTACAAATGAATGATGTGGCACGGTCACTTCCGGTACTGCTAGGTTGTGGGAAAATATGGTATTGCTAGATGTGCCTCTGGGGATTTGTGTGAGCAGGAATGTCTCGTCAGAAACAGAAGACTGACAAAATACTGTTTTCTCTGAAAGGAGATGAGAAGCTCTCGATTGAGTTCCATTATACCAAACTTCTGAAAAATGAGTTTGGTATACACAAAGATGACATATAGGGCTCTAAATTTAGTGTAAATAAAGTGATTCAATTTATCTCTTGATATGCAGTGTCTATATGTCCTGATAAATGTAGGCTTTACAGTATAGAAAAGCTAAGGTGTGAAGTATGATGACTGTAGCATAAAATTTGTTCTGGACTATATATATAAAAGCTTGAGGCTTTTAATCTGGTTCACTTGAAGTATCATTACAGCAATACTCTCCCAGCTACTGGAAGCACTAAAACCCATTTCATATGACCGAGCTTGCAGCAAAATTCATATACAGTCTGGTAAGAGGGGAAAACAAGACTGTGAAAAGTGAGGAAAAATAAAAAAAAAAAAAAAAAAAAAGGAAGAAATGACCAAATGACCATAAGATTAAGAAAAAAGGGAAGGAAAGGTGAAAGATGTTCAGCCTTCAAGGCTGATGAAAGAGTATGAGACAATGTGGGAGGAGAAAGCAGAACAGAAGGGCAGAACAGGGAATGCAGATATTCAACATGAGACAAAAGAGAATGTGACACAGTTTTGGATACAGGAACAAATACAGTTCACTTTTATATCGGCATGCAAGAACAGGCCAATTTGGGTTTTGAGTCTGCATAGGATATGTTTGTAATTTTGTCTGTAGAAATGAATGTTTTTAATAGATGTTCTTTTTATATTTTTTTCTTTTTTTAAATCTGTGTTTCTTGTTGAGGACATTTCACTTAGAATTTCTTAAAAAGTTATCAGATACATATAGTAGCTTAATTTGAGTAAACTCTGTGCACAGCAAAATGGTAGACTCAAGTGAAACATTTTCAGTAGGAATTATTTCTATTTTTCATGCTACAATACGTCAGTAAAAATGTTGATACACATCTTTAATGAGGTTAATTTTGTTGTCATTTTTGTCTGTATTCTCTCCCTTGTTCATTTGTGTGCCTTTTTTGCAAAAAATCAAATGTTGTTAAAATGAGCGGACCTTTTAGTAAAACAAGTCAAAATGAACTGGAGAACCATGTTCTCTAAAAAAAAGGGGAAAAAAAGCAGAATAAATTAGGGGAATTGTTTGGTTACCACTCATATTCCTTTCCATGAAATTATCTGGCAAAATGTTACATTCTTCTCCACCCTGAGATTAATGTGCTAGGGAGCACTTTTAATAAATTATCAGTGATGGGCATGAAGCAGTCAAGGCTGGTATTTAGACCAATAGGTGTTTGAAAAGTGCTGAATAAGCCAAGGGTAGGATGTGCTGTTGCAGCACGTGCCAGGTTGTGTGTGGTCCAGTGGTGGTCAGCAGCACAGCTGAGCCAGTTCTTTCCTGGGAACCAATGTTCCCAAGCAGGAAAAAAGCAAAGGGATATAAAAAGGATACTAAGACACAACGTTAGTGAGACTGCACACTTCTAGATGAAGGTGTGATTAAGAATCTTGCAAACTTGTGATCAAATAAATGGAAGCAAAGTGGATCCCTGTCTCAGGAGAGGCTCATTATATCCTGATGTCAGGAACAGTGTTTTCTACCAGTGGGTATAATAACAATATTCTGGGGGGGGGGTGGAAAGTGTGTATTAGATTTCCTTAAATTGCCGGGCTTCTCCACAACAGAGAAACTGAAAAGTTTAGATATAAACTTCATAATTTAACACAATACATATATTAAGACAGATAGCCATGATGTTTTATGTAAACTATTTCCAACTTCAAATGTCTCAACAGAGCAGTATGAAGATCTCTACAGAGTAGTATCTCTGTTTAATTGCTGTTTCATTACAATCATTACTTGCTGAGAGGTGATTTATAAATCATTTCTGAGTGAAGCATTTGCATTTTGAAGGCAGTTTCATCAACTTATAAACTAAAATTCATACATCTAAACTAAGCCCACCAGAATCTTTTACTGCATATAACAGAATATAATAATTATTATATTGTCAGCATATGAGGAAATGGTGACTGAAATTACTGCATAATTTGGGTTGTTATCTCTAAAAACTGAGCTACGGGTCTACTATATCTGCAGGATCTCAGGCCTGACTAGTTCCAAATTTACATTTCCTACCAGGTGCACTGTCAAATAACCTTGCAGTGAATGAGCACTGAAATAACTTTTAGTATCTTTTCTAGTATATTTTCAGAGAATTTTACTAGCACAAAATGTCAGTTCAGTACTGTGTGGTGATAAAAATAAAAATAAATGTGTGCAACACTGTAATGCACTTATAAATTTTTCATCTGCAAGCCAAGTTCTCCTAAAATCTTACAATTTGGTAAGAAATATATAGGTCAGAAAAAAAGGCTAGGATATGAGGCTTATTTTACCAGTGGATGCTGCAATGAATGAGTTTTATCTACTGTATTATCTTTTTCCATCCTAATGCCTGTCATTCCTATTAATGAGCATAATCCAGAAAAAACACTCCTCTGTCTAAATCCCTGAGGATCCCAGTCTGATCCATTGGGATTTCCAAGAGTATACACAATGCAGAAGTTTAGGTTACATGGATTTTTTTTTCAAAGCACAGGTGAAAAAGGTGGTGTTGATGCTCCACTTTCATATGTCATCTCACTTCAGTTCAACTGTCTAAAAATTCCCAATTAGTAAGCTAGTTGTCTGCATTCTTTGTACCACTGAACAGAGAGAAAGGAAATTATTAGGTTAAATTTGATGTATTTAAAACAACAATAAATAAAGCAATAACACAAGAGACAGCAAAGTCTTTTTTCTTTTAATTGATGGTAATTTTCAACAGTAGGAAATATTGTTACTGTGCTGATACTTTGAAATGATAAATCATGGAATTGCTGACTTTTTTTTTTTTTATGGAGTCTCTGACATATTCTGAAATAATGAGTTAACATCTTCGCTTTCTTAATATAATTAAAAATATTCATTGATTGTAATAAAGTTCTGACAAATGGCAATTAGATGAAATTGCTGTGTGATTCTCTAGACTAATTTAGCAAGCTCTTCTTTAACAAAACTTATTCAGGCATGAACTGCATGTAAACACAGCAACTGCTAAACTGCTTATAAGGATAGAAACTTGGTAATTGCCATGGAAATTTTATGAAGACCTGACTAAAACAAAATGGATGTGAATGAATCTCATCTTTTTCCTGCACAGTGATGCATCTTCAACAGAAAAAGCAAAAATTGCCAGCAGCTCAGTTATGAATTCAATTTTCAACACTATGGAAATTGTTTGAATTCTATCATGCAGAGGATAGAATAAAGTTGTGTTTTGCCTATCCTCTAAAATGCATACATCATTAGCACCTGAATATCAAAAAGAGGGAGCATAACAGCAACTGCTTTGGTAACATTTGGTTACTTAGTGGTTGAATATAGAATAGTTTATGGATGCCCAACTGAGTTGTGCAACACTATCAAGGTTTGCGCTGCTGAACATCCTTGAAAGGTTAGATGCTGTGTGCTAAGCAGCATCTGCATGGAATTTTTTCAGGGTCAAAATTAGGAAGTTAGCTACCCTGATTCCATGTGATCCTCTGTTAGATGTCGAGGGTTTTTTTATGTCTAGTGCTTTTTTGAGGATGACTAAATACTATTTTGTTGATGCTTAAATTTTGATATCCCATTTACCTTTCTGGGGACAACTATAATGTCAATAATAGAAGGATCAAGGCCTGTCATGACTACTACAAATGGCTATGTAACCACATAAGAACATTTATACTGTTCTTACTGTCTTGATTTCAGTGGCTAAAGGCCTGAAGTTGCTTTGTTTTGACATTTCACCTTTCCAGTGTTCAATAAAAGTGAAATATAAGAGAAATTTACATTCATTCTAGCAAAAAGATTGATATATCATACCCAAGGCATTTTCCAGCAACAAAATCCACTTGGTTTTTAAGATATAGCAGTAGTCTGAGTTAATTTCCAAAAAAGCAATATGCCACAAAATAATTTGTAGAACTGAAAAAGCATTGATTTCTTGACAAAAATAATTCTAAAATGTAGTCATCTTTCATTAACTTTTTTTTTTTTCATTAAACAATTGTTTCCTTTTCTGTTCATTGTTTGTTTAAATTTGGTAAGGCAGTGAATGTCAGTTCCTGAGATCTGTGAGACTTACTAATATGAGCATTTAATCACCAGCTCCAGGAGATTTGTGATAGGGAGAAATGTAAAATTCCTATATGGAAAACCACAAAAGGCATCCCAGAAGAATTAAAACTACTTGAACATCTAGACTAAGTAATTTGTTTAACTGTTGTATCTGCTGTAGTAAAGCTTTTTTTTTAAATTTTTTCCAAAAGTTCATTGTAAGACTTTTTTAATGCAGAAGAATAATTAGATGATTTTATGAAAGAACTTTCTGTAGCCTTTTACAGAATTCTTCTTGTGCTGTTCTCTTGCACAGGTGTTAACCCAGTGAAATTGCTCTGCTGCAGAAGATGTGGCAGGGGACACTGAAGCAGGGTGATAGGGTTTCCTGCTGCTTCCCAGTACTTATGTGAACCACCCAAGAAATGTCTGTTTTGCAGGGAGAATAAAGAGCAAGAAAGTGGCTGGCCTTGATCTTGTGCTGTTGACAGATACAAGAGATGAGTTGGTTAACAGAGAAATTTAAATGAAAAAAAAAGGAGTCTAAGAGAATGAAACAAGAAGACTTTAACAGCAATGTGCTTTAGCAGAATGTTAGCTCTGATCTCAGACAGAAGCTGCGATTATAGCATGAGAATAAGCAATTTACTTGAGAAGAAATGAAGATGAAATGACAGAGCCATAAAATAGGATCACACGGTAGACAATCACTTTTTTTGGTGTAAACAAATTACATCCTAAGTGGATTTCTGTGCTTTGCATGTTATTCTGGAATTGCAGTTTGAGACAGCTGGACAGAATATTCTAATATATAAACAAATATATTTTAAAGGAACAACAGTGTTGAGGAGATTGGCAAATTGTTGTGAATGAAAGGAGAAATGGAAGAGAATAATCAGATATGTCTCTGAAGAACATTTCCCTATGTTACTTTACAAAGATAGGTCATTTTGTCTTGTCTTTGCTCACATATCCAAGTCTAATTCTACTCAGTCCTCATAGAAATTTTCTTATTACTTTAGATATATAGTTAATACCCTTCCTAATTCCTGTGTTTAACTACTGCCTGGCCTGGAGTATAGCCTGTAACTTGCAGTGACTTTTGTTTTAGTCATTAATCTGAAAAGGATTTTAATGCCTTCCTTCACTGACGCTCTAAATGAAGGGTTGCTACCAACAAAATTTTGTCCAGTTTTCATTGTTAACTCTCTGTAAGGCTGAAAACCATAATGATATACAAAGCAATCTGTTGTCATAAAACACAGTAGCAATCTAATTTCCTCAACTTCAGGCATTAAAGTACATATTTTACAACTAGAATCATACAAATCATACAATCATAGAAATGTCTGCATTGGAAGAGACCTCTAGAGGTCATCTAGTCCAACCCTCCTGCTGAGAGCAGAGACATCCTCAACTAGAGCAGGTTGCTCAGAGGTCTGTCAAGCCTCAGTCTGAATGCCTCCAGGGATGGGGCCTCAACCACCTCCCTGGGCAACCTGTTCCAGTGCTCCACCACTCTCGTGGTAAAGAACTTCC
>JANHGN010012758.1:15105-47439 GCA_024605025.1 Megaceryle maxima
TCTTCGTGACCCTCCTCTGGACCCGCTCCATCAGGTCCATGTCCTTCCTGTGCTGAAGGCTTCAGAGCTGAACACAGGATTCCAGGTGAAGGTGGATTCTGTGGAATTTCAAGACATCCCATGAAATTGGGATTTATTAATTGATTGATTGTATTTGACTGGAATTTTAGGATTATGTTAATACCGAAATGTTTTGTATGTATGTGTTTACAGAATATATTACAGTTTGTCTGAAATAAAGAGTAACATGCAGAGAAAGTCTTAGGACACTATTTTAATAAAATTCACTTAGCTGGGACTCACTTAAAAAGACTTAAAAAGTGAAAATTTTGCTGGGAACCAAATTTCATATAATTAATTTCAGTTGCTAATCTCTTAGTTTATTGTTATGTTCGCAGACAGAGAAAACATTTCACGTTTGTTTGTGATCTATAAACTTTTTTTTTTTGAGTTAATTAAAGTTCAAAGGACATTGTATTAAATATCAGCACTTGTATAGCTTTCTATAGTTGATAAAGCTCCTTCAGAAGGATTTATGTGAGAATGAGCTATTTGTAGTGTTTTATTTGTTAGAGCTCTGATAGTGAAGATTACTGTCATATAATGGTTCTTTCTTATTTAATGTGGAACCTGAAGGGCTTATTTTATTACCTATCACATCTTTTAAAGATTTCTAATTTATCGTTGCTTTAGCTCACTTGCAATGTATAGTCTTTGGAGCAATTTCATTTGGAAAACAAATAAGGATTCTGATTAATTTTTGGTACAATTAGATTTAGTCACAGATATATATTTATATATACCCAGAGGTATTTACATTAGTAATAATAGGAATGTACAACATGAAAATACCACCATCTCTGTTCAAACATAGTAAGAATAAGCTTTTTTTCTTACATTTCAGTTACTTCACCTATCACATTACAGTTTCTTATGGCTACTAAACAGTGTGGGCATATATGATCTCTAATTTGTAATCCAAGAAGCACTGACAGTTCCTCTTGTAGAACACAAGTTTACAATGCTGTCTTCAGGTACAAATCACTCCCATAGAATAATTTAGGTAGGAAGCCATCTTTGGAGAACATACAGCTCAGTCTCTGCTCAAAGTAAATGTAGCTTTGAAAATAATTTGTTCCATAACCTTCCCATGTACTCAGGTGACGTTGACTGGCCGGTATTTCCCTCCATATTTCTTTCCCTTCTTGAAGCAGTGAGTAATTTTTGCTTATTTGCAGTCATTAAGAACCTCCCTCTGTCATTTTGATGTTTCAAAGCCAATAGAGATGGTCTCACAATGACATTGAACAGCTTCCTCAGCACACTGGGGTGCATCCCATCAGATCCAGTGCCCTCCATAATTCTCTTTTCCTCTACTGAGGATAATGCTTTACTCCCACAGACCTCTATTAGGCTTGGAGAACTGGAAGTCCAGAGGGCAGACCTTTCCAGTGAAAACTAAGGCAAAAAGGCCTTTGAATAATGAGATGAAAGATGTGTCTCTGGCCTTCATCATTAGATCCCTTGTCCCACTGAACACTGTGCGAGATATTCTTTATTCTGTCTTTCACTGCCTTAGTATATATGGAAGTATAGAAGTCCCTCTTCCTGCATTTCACCTCCCTCATTTTTTTCCAATTCCAGCTGTGCTATAGCTTTTTAAACTCTATCCCTGCATGTAGGGCAACATTTGTATATCTGTCATGAGTAGCTTAGCCCTACCCCCACCTTCTGCGTACTTTTTTTTTGTCATTTAAACTCAGCCAGGAGGTCCATGTTTATTCTTGATGTCCTTCTGCTATGATTGCTCCACTTTCTGCATATCTGAATGGATGGTTTTCTGCATAGAGGAAGTTGCCCTTGCAGATCAAGCAGCTTTTTCAGGCCTCTTGACATTCCAAAGTAGTCTGCAATGGGATCCTGACAAGCAGGTCCCTGGAGAACTCAAAATCCTTTCTCATGAAATGCAAGGTTGTAATTCTGTTATTTATAATTCTACCATTTTTCTTGTTTATTTTTCTCAAGACTTTAAACTTCATAGTTTCATAGCCATTGCAGCCCAGGCTGCCATTGAGCTTCACATCCTTAACAGTTCTTCTGTTCTGTGATTAACATGTCCTGCAGATCATCTTACTAGTCAGTTTGTCAAACACCTGCATAAAGAAATGGTCATCAATACACTGCAGAAACTTCCTAGGTTATTCACACCCAAGCTTTTATTCACTTCTCAATAGATATTATAATGGCCAAGTTCCCCATGAGTACCAGTCATGATGACAAGGTTTCTTTCCACTAAAGAAGGCTTTATATGGATTGGAACAGGCTGCCCAGATTGGTTGTGGAGTCTCCTTCTCCAGAGACTTTCAAAACCTGCCTGAATGCATTCCTGTGCAACCTGATCTAGGCAAATCTGCTTTGGCAGAGGCTTTGGACTAGATCATCTTCAGAGTTCCCTTCCAACACCTACCATCCTGTGACCTACAGATTTCCAGACTAAAACTCTTATAGGATCAGAGGGTAAAAGCATAAAATTGTAATTGAACAAAGGTAAATTTTGACAGGCAACATTTTAATCTCAGTATAAACCAGTGAAGTGGTGGTGTAATTCTTATACAATAAGGAAACCAATGGGGTGTTTTTATAATGATTATGATTTACTAGAGCATACTGCTGTCACCTGTGCAATTTTAAGCAGAGCCAAGGGCAGATTATATAGCAATAGAAGATAGAACAGGTGTAGACAAGCAAAATCCAGTGTTTTTTCAGTGAAATTCATTGGGCAGAAACATTTCAGTGTAATTCACATGCTTTATTAAATTCTCATCAGTTCTCCTATTTCTCTTTGGGTGGGTTATTAGCATTCAATATTGCAGCGTTTACGTGCTTACCCACTCGATGAAGTTTACAAAACCCCTTTAAGTTCCCTATGCCAATAGGCAGCTACAAACTTAGGTGGAACTCATTAACAGTTAGGTGTGATGTCTCATAATCTTAGTTTTTAAAATGTACATAAACCCTGCACTTTCCTAATAACAGGATCTGGAAATTTGTGCGTTACATTGCTTTATGAACATTGTAGGTTTTTGTTTTAGTTTCTTCAGCTGTGTGTTCATGATGCTTTTGTAAGTAGTGCTTTTAATGGACTGGTTAATTGACATATTCCATTAAATATGGGTAAATGATGTTATATAGGAACAGAAGAATAGGAACAGAAGAGAACTAGGTAATTTCTCAACTGTGGATAAACAGGAAACTTATGAAAATGAATATATTTTAAATGATCATTATTTACTCCCACTTTTGCATTAGGGCCAATATGAAGGCACTGATGATAAAAAAGCCAGTTTACTCAGTGGAAAAAGTACGTTTTGCAGTATACCACTCTTTTTTCCATCCCCTTTATTAGTCAGCTGAAGAAATTAGTCAAAGTCAGTTAGTGAAAAGAAACTTAATTGGTGAACCAACCTTGCTGAAACCAGATATCCAGCAAAAAAAAAGAACAGTATCTTTCCAGCTAAAATCGAAATCATATGCCTTCCCTTGGCTGGAGTGCAGCTGCCCAAATTCTTGTATTGACATAATGCAAGACATAGCACAAAAGTGAAAAGGGTGCAATCATGAAGGTCTGCTGTCTGCTTTTCCAGGTTAAATGCAGAGCAAACTGCAGTAGGATTCTTGTTTAGGGAGACAGAAGTCCATGTTAGGCATTTTGGGAACTTAATTATGCATGAATTAAAGTCTAATACAGATCAGAGCACAATAAACTAAACTTTATCTTGTTTCAACATTGGTGTTTAATTATATCCCTTTTCTTGATTTCTGGCAGATTAGTAAAATTGTTTTGTCTTGATAATAGCGGCTCTTTGGTACTGGTAGAGGGAATTTGTTGTATATTGACACAGTTAATGCAGCATTCTTTTTTTCTTACTGTGCTTTTTTAGGTGGAATATAAAGAGCATATATATGAGGTTAATTGTACAACATTTTGTAATTTCTTAGTCAGACCTGAAATATAGATATAACAATCCAAAGGTGCAACCTACCAAAACTAATTTGCTCTGTGGAAAAGCAAGGGAATAATTTGTAGGTATTTTAGGAATCTCTGAAGTGCTATATATGTAAGAACAACTGATGAGAATGAAAAAGAGTGTATTTTATTATTACAATGTTGTAGTTAATGTGAGATTAATATTGTAATGGTAAGGGAAAAGTCTTAAGAATGCTAAGTAGAAATATTTATTTGCAGGGGAAATAAAGAATAAAATACAATTATTCTAAAGAAATCAAAGGTCCAACCAACTTAAGCAGACACATTTCTACATTTTTTTTTTTCAGAGCCAGTACAAATTTAAAATATAAACTCTTTTGGTCCTAATCTGTTGCTGATACAAGCAGCAAGAAAACTTCTGAAATTTTGGATTAACAGAGTAAATGGAAAAATATATTACATACAAGTAATATAATACAATACATACATAAAACGTACAAGTTCCAGAGAACAATCCCCTAGAACACAGCTGTTTATTAGTGCAAGGGAAAGGTGTTTCGATTTCTAAACTATAAAAATTTCAAACTCTGTTTCTTGTATGTTTCAGATGATTTTAAAAAAAAAAAAAAAAAGCTTGATCTTCTGCCACTTTTGAAGGTAATGGCTGCAATTCTGTTGTTGCCAAAATGACAAGTTGCTTCAAGGTGCCAGAGCAATAAATCCCTTAAATATTTGGAGTTTGATCCAAAAATGAAGTAGCATTAGCTGTATCTATTCAGTAAGAAACTTTGAGGATAACAGTATGTCTTTAATTCACACAACTTACTTAATCTTTAGGGAATGATCTTTGACATTTGGTTCAAGTCTGTGTAGCCTGTAGCCTTAATTTAAAAATTAAAAAAATAAACTTATTATGCCTTTAAGAAAGTAGATGTAGGAATAGTTAGCTTTAAATCCTATTCCAGTTTAGGCTTGATTTGTCAGCTGACTTCCTAAATCCCCTTATCAGCAAACCAAGAAGTGAAACTTAAAGCAAATAAGTGGGAAGGCAATAATTATGAGAACATTTTCATTTTGTATTTTTATATGTTATGTATACATATAATTTCATATACATTGTACTTTAGAAATGGAAGGTTCGGTTTTTTGGGGGTTTTGTTTGTTTGCTTTTTTAATATGATGGTTAATATGGAAGAAGAGCTTTCCTTTAAGTCCTTAATGTAACATTTTGTCTAAACTAGAATACCAATTAGTTTGGCAGTCCAGGACAATATGTAAAAAGGACCTTAGTGTGAGTAACTTCTTATGAGGATGGTTAGAACCACAAAGCATTGGTCTTTTATTTTGTCTGCAACTGTAGAGTCAACTGTCAACCAACAGCTAGTGAGAATTTCTTGCAGACTCATGAAAACCAAACTGAGTAGAAGGTTACATAATTAAACTGTTTTCCTAAATACTCTGAGCAACTGATGTGTCTTGGAAATATAACCTGCAGGTTGTAGTTACAGCTAGTATCCCAGAATTACTTGATATGCTGCATCGGCTCAAGAAGTAGCTATTTTTACTTCTGGAAAGACCATTAACTATGGGACAAGAGTTAAGTGATTGATACACTTTTCAGAAATCCAAGAAAATTGTAATTTTTCATACAAATGAATTAGGAAAAGAAAACTTCTGCTCCTCCCAGTTTGAAAAGTCTTGACTGAGGAGGTAAAAACACTGCTTTGTGTCTGTAATTTCAGTGACCAGCAGGAAAAGACATTAATTACAATAATTCCTTCTGGTGATTGACTACATTTTTATTTTTTTAATACTAAACTTTTAATAAAATTCTTGCTTTGAGACATAATTCATTTCTACAGCAATTTCTGCTACCCTTCACAGTTCAGCAGCAAACACAATTTTCTCTGCTTTTCTCTATCTTCAAAAGTGCATAAGCCATACCTATATATAAAGTACCATCATTTTAACATCCTTCCTAAAGTTTATCAGTATCATTTTTTCACAGAATCACAGAAGGACCTCTAAAGATGATCTACTCCAACCCCCCTGCCAGAGCAAGATAACCCAGAGTAGATCACAAAGGAACAAGTCCAGGCACTTTTTAAAGTCTCCAGAGATGGAGATTCCACACCTCTCTGAGCAGTCTATTCCAGTGTTCTGTTACCCTCACAGTAAAGTGGTATTTCCTCATGTTGAGGTTGAACCTTCTGTATATTCCTTGTATTAAAAGTATCAATCAGCTGTAGTAAGACTGCTCTCAAGAGGAATTCAGCACATAAAGACAGATAGAGAGCAGATTTAAAAGGAACTGCAGTGAACTATGAGCCAGTTCAAAGTTAAGGCACAAGACACAATGAGTGAAATAAACACAAATGCTAAGATGGGAATGTATTGTTAAAGCTTCATAGATTTTTTTCCACAAAAATCATTAAAGAAGGGAATACTTATTGTTGGAAGGAAGACATGTAATTGAAATAAATGTGTAAAACCAAATTGTAAACAACTAGCAAGAGTTCTTTAAACAAGCATGTAGAATCTGGTTGAATAGTTGTGGCTATTCTGTCTCCTTAATTATTTCACCCAATTTCCTGACGCAGAAGTTCTGTGGTTTACAATAGGTAGGTCTGTTTCTGCCTGGCACAACTGAAATATGTGACCAGTCTAAACACTGTCTTTACCCCAAAATATGAATAAGCAACCTATCTCCAAATCTACTGCAAAATTCAGTATCAAACAAATTGAGAATAAAATTACCAGGTTGAAACAATACCTTTGCAATATTAGGAAGATAAAATCAGAGCATGAGAAGTGAAAATTATTGTGGAGAATGTATACCATTAAGTGTGCCGATATATTCATTATCAAGCCAACAAAATTAATGAAAGTGCCTAGCAATACATCATGGAGAAGGGTAATAGTAGCCAGTTTAGATGTAATGCCCGCAGATGATCTATTTTTGCATGGGCTGCCTCATTAGCAGGCAGGTGATGGAGCTGAGACCTCCAGACAGTTGTTGCAAAGGATGAAATTAGTTCACTAATCCCCATCATTGCCTTACTCTGCACTCCCTTCTACTGATGTATTCGTTAAAGATTCAGGTGTATAACCTGGCAATATCTTCCAGATCCATCTGAGTGAAGCAAGTGCTCAGTGTGTGATAACTTAGTGGTGGTATTTGGGGTCAGGAAAATACATTAAAATGGAGGATTTAAACATAAGGAAACAATCATTTGCAGATTACTTTTCAGTTACTATTTTATCAAAAGATTAAAAAGGATACATTTTACTAATGCTATGAGTCCAAAGTGATTGTTCCTGTACCTAACTCAGAGGTAACCTTCTTAAGCATTCCAGATAGCTGCAATGTGCTAAAACTTTAATTTCAATTTGACTGAGGGCTTTCCAGCAGCTGACACTTTTCCTGGTTGTTTGTATTATAGCCCCATGCATGAATGGGCTCTTGTTTCCAGGCAGTGATCAGTGTAGTCCCTGTGGAAATACTTAAAATGGCTGAAAAGGGCTTAGGAAGCAAAACTCAGATACTGATATTGGAAATAGTAAATACTATAGCATGGCTGGAAAAAGCAGGCTAAGCTACCTTTACCATCTGATTGTGACTAGAGTGTCATTTTTTGGCTATACACTTGGGCGTGAATTCACTGATTACATTTTTTTCTGTTTTTTAAGTGATTTTAGTGCATGTGTTTATGCAGATTGCATGTTAAGTGCCTATGTTATAATTAAGTCTATGGTTACAAAGATGTAAATTTATATGCAGCTAACTTCTTTGTGGTTACCGTCTCTTAGAACAGCAAATCCTGTTTTAGCTGCTGTTGTGATTATGCCTCCACTTCCCCACAAATATTTCAAGGAAGAATTGTTTACTACTGATATATACCAGCAGAGCTTATCTAATACCCTCTACAACATACACCAGCTAGTACAGCTTAGTCACACAGAGAAATAAATTCAACACCCAGGATATGCCCATTTGTACCTTTCACTGATCTGTACAGGTAGGGACATAGGACCACAGGTTCTGCTTTCCAACTTGTTTTAGGCTGATCATATTAGGTTAGCAAAAAGATGCCTATTACTGTCTGATTTCCTTGCACAACTAGGTAGAAGATGCATTTTCATACCCTGGATAGGGTTGTACAATCAAAATACCAGTTATACACCACCTTTGAGCACAAAACAATTACTAAAATAAAATCATAATTATTACATGCATTTTCTATATCTAATTATATAAATACAAGCTTTACAAATGAATTATTTTTTTAATTCATATTTTTTTTCTGGTTATATGCTTCTGTTCATATTTATAATGTAACTATAGCCAGCAACATGAAAAAGATATTGTTGCAGAAGCCAAATAAATGACGAAACCGTCTAAATTGCATAGTTTTAGAACTAAAATGCTGATGCTGTCTCCCTTTCAGCAGAAACAAAACTTTACTATGCATTAATGGATTATGACATCAGAGTGTTATTAGGAATGTTTCATCAGAAGATAGGCTCCATGACTCCCTGAACCTCACTTTAATCTCATGTCAGAATTAATAAGCTGGCTGGAGAAAGCTTTTAAAATGAGTTAAGCTTATTGACAGAGAACAGCTGTGGACCTTTAACCTCTGCTGCCACAATGCCAAGGTTAGGAAAGGTTTTACTGTGACGAAGCACTAGTGCCATGCATTGTGTGGCATAGTGTACATGGTGTGTTTTCTAGGGAGTGAATTACTAATAACATTTAATGGACAGATATGGTGTTTTGCCTCCCAGGATTCTCATTTTCCATCTATTCTCAGGGAAAACCCCACTTGAATGGTTCATGATTCACAACTGAAGTGAGCAGAATTGACCACTGGTATAACATGCTTTCTTTCCAGTAAGACCTTAGACTATTTGATAACTGTTTTACAACTAGAAAGTACAAAATAATACTAGTCCATTTCAAAGATAACTGCTATCTAACTGCTTTAAATGAAGACTGCTATTAGTTGTTACAATCAGTGAGTATTGTAATGGGTTGCCATGAGAGTCATTCAGGTGAGAATGATTTATACTGTTTGAAGTGCATCATTTATTAAAACAATCACAACACTGATATTACAGTACATTGCTTTCATTTATTTTCTTGTAGGTAGAGACACAGTCAACAGAAAACATTTTTCAGTTTATCGTTGCTTTTAAATCAATATAGTTGCTTTTAAATATAGTTGCTTTTAAATCCTGTGGTGGCAGGATGATGGCATATAGGATGGGATTTACAGAAAACAGTTTGTGAAAGAAACAGGACTCACTACTTAGAATGGTCTAAAAAAGGGCAATGAACAGTAGAAATGTCTTCTATTGCTCACAATGCCCCTTGAGTCAGCATCAATTTTAGCATTTATTTTTAATGCTAAATACACCAGGACTCCATTACATAAGGTCTGTATCATGACCCGAATATATACCTCTCTCTCTGTATATATCTAAATGTTCCAAGGATCTTAAACTGGAAGTACAAAGCATCAAAGGAAAGCAGGGTATTTGTTTACTGATAGGATTAACTAATTTGATACACAGGAGTTAGAGATTTTACTTTCCAAGTTCTTTTGTGACCTTGGATGGATTTTGTAAAGGTTTTTCTTTGGTTACATATATAGACAAGAAAACAGAACAGGTAGATTTTCTGAAGACCCTCTTGAGAATTTTGAAAGCCTGTTTTGTACAACTTTTCACATTTGGAGACATAAAAAACCATTCTGGTGCATGAATAATGTCTCTCTGTTCAACCTTCTAATCTGTAGGTTTAGCAGCCAGTGTCCCCACCAGTTTCTAAAGACTACAAAAGGAAGGGATCTAATCTGTGAATCCTGAGCCAGGGAAGAATCCTAAATCCTGGAGATACTTGATTTCACATATATTAAAGCCCTTAATAATACCCAATATATAACTAAGTCAGGTAGCTTCTGATACAGAATAGAGGACTGTTTCATAATATTTAGAAATGTTTTGTCTACCCATTAATACCGAAGGAAAGTCTTTTCAGAAAAGGGAAACTGAGACAGGATCCATTCTCACTTTGGAGAGCAGCTGCTGCAACTGCTGTTGACTGCTATCCTTGACACTTTTCTTTGAAGTACTCCAGAAAAAGATTTATTTACTTAGGGAAATTGTGTAGTATTCAGTGAGGCTACACATTGTCCAGACCTCATTTTTTAACTGGATGATTTTAACTATGGTAAGGCTGTAAATGTATTTTGAGGATAGAATAACCTGAATTAGTTTGCCAGGGAATAAATATTTGGCAATGAAGAGCAGAAAGGAAAGGGAAAGAAGCAGTAACATATACAGATACACTACTGGAAAGAGGCAGTACTATGATGAACTGGAAGATGCAAGAAAAAAAAAATGGACAAGCCAAGATAATACCTTGTTATGGATAAAGGACAGAGCATGTTTTAGGAGGTACATGTGTTATCCTACAAAAGGATGAGCAGTGAAGGGCATATATGTTACCTGGAGTAAATAACCTGTAAACCCAGCTTGATGGGTTGTGTGACAAGATAAGGGTAAGACCAGTGTTACTAAATTGACATTGTGAGATGTTGGTAATTGATGAGGAGGCATTTTAAAAAAGGGGACTAAAATTTGTTGATTCTGGGTTTTGGCACCATACTTTAATTAATTCCGATGCTTCAGGACTTTTGCTCCTCACCTAGTGACACCAGAACGCTTCCCTTCTGTGGCTTAATCTTTTTCCTGAGCTTTTCGTTTGATTTCTTGGTCTGGTTTGGTCTTATTTTTCTCTTATTTTCTCTATTTGAAGCTCTGGAGAGCATTGACAGCTGAAAATGGGATGTGCGGTGCTTCTAGTGTTGCAGAGTCTATCAAGTGCACAGTTATCTTCTGTGCTCAAGAAAGGAGAGCTAACAGTGGATGTGATGAACAGAAAATGGGAATGCTGAAATTGTTTGCCTTTTCCTGCACCATATGTTCTCTTTCTTGCCATCATGGGGAAATATTAGCTAAACACATGCCTTTAGGAAATTAGCCCTCAAAAGGACATACCTGAATTTTTCTTCTCTCATCACTTACTACATTTCTTGTCAGTACTAATATTTAATACTAAATACTTAGACTTGATCACAGGAAGTTCTCTGTGGACTATTCCACAATTAATAGCCATTGCACTGTTACTCACAATTAGAGATACCTGAATCTTTCCTAAAGATCCTTCTGATTCTTTTTTTTTTTTTTTTCATATTCCTGTTGACCTGTTTTATTTCGTGTCATAGTTTATGTGACTGTGCTAATGGGCGATGCTGGAATTTACACATCTATACGGGAAGACAATGAGTTTCTGAACTATTTGTCAAGAGGCTTGTAAGAAGTTCTTGACTCAAACAAAGAGTCCACAGTGCAACACTCTGGGGTTGAATTTATCTCCACTAAGCAGTTTCAGTTCATAGTGACAAACTGAAATTGAATCATTATCACAAATAATTTCTGCGATACGTGTGAGATACAACAATACAATTTTATGAAGTAGTTCACATAGAATTAAATTCCAGTGTAAAATTGCTGTCTTAAAATGGGAACATTTTATTTATTTGCTAGGTCACTACTACTACATGTACTACTATTAATGCAACAAGATTTCTCAAATGAAAATTCCTCAGGTTGAAAACTGCATTTTTTGTCTAATGGGTTCTAAATTATACATAAGTTGTGCAATTTTCAAAGGTGATGCAATTTCTTCTGTCACAATGTCTTGTAATTTGGAGGTTTTTTCCATTAAAGTGACAGTTCTGTACAGATGGACCACAATACCCTCAGTTTCAAAAACATTCACCTGTAGTGCTTGTCACATACCAACTAAGATTTTAAAAATATTTCTGCGTGATTTTTTCTTGACTAACAGCAATAACCACTGTTACAGAAGAGTGAAGTCATCTATTAAAAACAGCATTTGGTTGTGCGTTTTATATAAAAAAGGAAAAGCCAAATATATGAACATCTTATCATTCAGTTTCAGGAATCTAAGCATTTTCTGCCTTTTGTTGTTATTTTTCAACCCAGTAATGTATTTATGTGCCTACATCAGCATGTGGCAGGTATCCTTCTCTTCCACACTGGCACTGATTCAAAACTACAGCTCACAGCTATACTACCTATTTTATCTCACATTGAAGGATAAGAGATATGGGTGCTTAATCTCAGATTTCAGTTAAGTCTTGAAAAAACAAAACAATAAAGCCCTCATATTGGAGTTTACACAGGTTAAATAGATTATATCAAAGTCATGCATTGATTTTTTTTTTTTTTTTTATTTTCAGAAGTAATTATGAGAAACTCAGTAATCACCTCTGTTACCAGATCTGTGAAAAAGTTTAGTGGTGCCTGCGGGAAGTGAAAACTAGGGGAGTGGTTCTTTTGTAATAAAGGTATACATGGAAAAAAGTACCTGGCCACAGACTAGTGTAAATTACTTTGTGAACATCACAGGATCAGAAACAATAGCCTTGTCCAGGAAAAAAAAAAAAAAAGCATGTAAAATTAATGATTTTGATTTGGCCTCAGAAATGTACATCTGTAACCTAATCACAGGAAGCATACTGCATTGTGGTGACATCCACAAGCAACATCAAATATGTTTTCTCTTTTTCCCTTCAATGCACTCTGTAAGTAAATTAGGATTTGGCAAACAACCAGGTTTTCTCAGGGATTTCTCATATGGTCTGTTGTTTGACATATTGTTCCCAAATACAAAACTAAATGGAGTCTTTGAAAAGCTGATGACACTCCCAGTATTTAATGTAATGAGTAATTCAGTGTATTTACAGCAAGAAGTATGATCTAAAGGATACCTTCTTCTCTTTATATAGGACAGAACTGACTACGGACCTCTGCTGTGAGAATCAGCTGTGCAAAGACTTAGGAAGGCAGTAATTAGTTTCTTTTTTTCATATCACCTGAAAGAGGACACTTAAAGGGCTAAGAAGAGAAAATGTAGCTAAAGGTCACTTTTCCCTCCCAGGCTGTAAAGTCTATTTTAGAAACTGTTGCCAATTTGGGCATACTTTCTCTCTGTGCAAATTCAGAGCATTATAGACTCTGTTTTAGCAATCTTTGTGCAAGTTGAATTCACAAGAACCTCGTGAATTTTTAAATTCACCTTGGCACTGAAACCCCTATCTGTTAGGCAGATACAGGCCTTTAAATCATATTTTAGCAAGCAAACAAGTCTTAAAATGCCATTCTGTTATGCCAGTATTTTAATGAATTCTGAACCATAACATCAGTTCAGCAGCTAAAGGGAAAAGTGATGAAAATGAGTGCTCAGAGTAAGCTTCTGCAACAGGTTATTAATGTGGGATTATTTCTGATAATCTGGCTCAATTCACACTACAACCTCTTTTTCTTTTTTTTTTTTTTTTTTTTCATTTTATCTTCTTTTCATGGTGGCTTTGATGCTGACACTTTGTTTTTATGTGCTTATGCAACATATATCCTTCTTGTATTTACTGCAGTTCTTCACCACTTTTATTCTTAGGCATTTGCATCTGTTATTAATAGCAGATGGAGTAGAAAAGAACATAATCACATGATACATCAGCAGTCATGTCTGTTGAATCAGTAGCATCTGACACAGCATGCATTTACTGCATGATTTCACTGTCATGTTTGACACAGATAATGGATTACTATTCCAAATAAGCTTTCAGTATTTGTTCATTTTATACACTACTAAACTGTATGTTCCTTACATCCACTCACTGGAAATTTCTGACCATAATTACTATTCAGCCAGTGCTATCTTGGTTCTAAAGCAGTATCAATATTGAATACTTTATAATCCATTCCTCCTAATATGGCTGATGTGTCGGTTTTAGCTTGTAATGACAATCTCATATGAATCTAGTATTGTAAACTCTCATTTAAAGGAACGTGAATCTCAAAGAAGACATTGTGTGCTGACTGATCTATTTCTATCATATTTTTCCTTATAGTCAAGCTGCATATTTGAGGATCAATGATTACTAAATATATTATTGCCTCCATAAATATGTATTTTTTGTTCCTCACAATTTTTCAGACCCACCAGATTTCTATTGTAGTTATCTTAGATGTTTGGTTTGATTTCAACAGTGTTCATCACTTATTTTATATTTTTTTCTCTTTATTTAAATATAAAACATTATACTTCAAAGCAGTTTTATAACTTCCATTTCAGGTGTATTTAATTATAGCAAAAAGAAATCTCAGAAACTTTAAAGGCTATGTGCATACCACCAAATAAATCAGGCTAGGGTACATCATATAGCCCTGAGGGTAAGTGGCATGTCATGGCTCAGATGATGTACAGCTATACTGTAATACTCCCCTAGCAGAGAGGATTCACACATAAGCTACTGTCTGGGAGAATCTTTCACCATCCACTAAGCTATGTCCAAGAAGAGTGCATCTATACTTGTAAATTAAAAGGTGATGAGGCAATGGAGCTTGGTCACCTAGACTGTTACTTGACTAGACTGGTCCCTGGCACAGTTTTGTTACAGCACTCAGACTATGCCAAAGCACAGTCCAGGAAATCCCATGCTTTGGGACCTTCTCCCCACAGGCAGTCTGGAGGCTCCTGTCCTGTAGTCAAAGGAAATCTGTAGTCTCACTGTGTATACCCTGCAAAGAACCGTCTCCTGGGCCAGGTTATCCTCCACACTATTTTGTAGTATAGAGGTAGCTTCAGTGCATGGGGCAATACTAGGGTCAAAACCCTAGCAGGAAGCATGTTAACAAGCTAGCAATTTGAATGTCTATTTATTAGTGCCAGTGCAATACCCAAAAAGTGCAGAAGCAATTAATAGAGTTTCCTGCTGTGTCTGACTGTAATGGAAATGCAGTGGAAAATTAACATACTAATTAAGATTCTGCAAAGCTCCTTAATATTTAGCTCTTTAAGATGTAAAACCAAGAAACTCAGATAAAGTTTATTAAGACCTGCATATGCTTGAAACTTTATCACCTCAACATTGTTCATTTGACATTTTAGCTTTAGACTATTATTTATAGTGGAGAAACATATGATGGGACATTATGTTAGATATTTGTATGCTAGACTGAGCCTGGAGACAGGAGCACCTCAGTTTTCCTTAAGAGCAGTAACTAAAATGACTATCTTCCTATCTCTGAAGTTCTGTTTATTAGAAGCAAATTAGGATATAATTTGGATTTAGATTAGAAATAAGGAGGAAGTTCTTTATCACAAGAGTGGTGGAGCACTGGAACGGGTTGCACAGGGTGGTGGTTGAGGTCCCATCCCTGGAGGCATTCAAGGTGAGGCTTGACAGAGCTCTGAGCAACCTGCTCTAGTTGAGGATCTCAGCAGGGGGGTTGTACTAGATGACCTCTAGAGGTCCCTTCCAACACAGACATTTCTATGTTTCTGTAATAACCAGATTTGTAGGGTGAAGCAAACAGAAATAAAAGATGTGACATCAAACTCTTCCACAATTCTTCCCTCTCCTGTCAGGAGTTTCTCAGTTCCCACACTTCCTTCAGATAATTTCTACTTTTTGCATCCCTAGAAGCTGCTTCCTGTTCAGTCTTCTGTTTTCCTGAGAACACTTCAGTAATTTATCTTTTTTTTTTTTAATTCTAGAGCATAGGGTGCAGCACAGGAGCATGCCAGAAGCTTGCTGAATAGGCAGAGACTTCTGAAAACATGAGCAAACAAAGGAAACACACACTGTCTGCCACAAATCATTTTGTGGGAAAGGAGTTAACTTTGCAGAAAAGCACACATAATACTACATTAAAAAAACCCAAAAAACAAAAAAACAAAAAAACCCAAAAAAACAGAGTAACAACAGAGTTTTGCTATACATTAGAATATAGATGATATATGTGTATGATCAAAAATAGCTGCTGCATAACTGTGAACACCCCTCCTTCACTCCACACTGGGAAGCTGAGCCAGCAGGTGAAAAAAACTTTAAATCTGTAGAAAGAATGACATGATAAATGGACAGGAAGTATAATTTAATGTTAAGTTTCATATATGGAGTCCTGAAGCAGGCAATAAGGACAGGCCTAAGCATTTTACCTCTTTTTGTTTATGGAAGGTGAACTGGTGGCTTTGTAAGCAAGGAGGTAAGAATTACTGACAGAGGTTTATGAATGCTGTAGGCTGATTCTGGTGAGATTTCTAGGCTGTGATGGCAAAAAAGGATTAAAAGTGACAATGGATTTACTGTCCCGTAATAGATGGTGAAAGATGTAGTAGTTACTGGTAGAGGCCTTTTGAAAATAGTATATTATTGCAATGATACTTACTCCTCTTACTGCAGTTCATGCATTTTTTAAGTGTATGATTTATCAAAGTCACCATTAGATCTGAAGAGCTTTGCGTAGCTGACGGAAGCGATAGATATATTCAATAACTTGCGTCATGCAAGTGAATACTGTGATTCCTGGAAATGCTGTTTATAAAGAGACATTATGTACTGTAATTCTTTCCTACTTTTGACCCAAGTGCTTAATATTATTTTGCCCTGAGTGAAGATATTTTTGATTTAAATATATCAGGTGTACTAATGTCATCAGTACAGGAGATGCCATCCCCCGAGGGTGGAGAAAATTTCAAAAATGATTGAGCTCACTTGGCAAAACTATGCCTCTTCTGTAAATTAAAGAAATTCTGCAGCTATACAAGTGTTAGAGCTACTTCAAGCCATAGAAATTACTTAAAAATATAACAATTATTAATAGCAAAGTTTACTGCATCTTTTTCCTCATCTTTGGCTGTGATTAAGCATAGTAATAAGATAAACTTCAAAAATTAAATTAACTTACATGCTAGTTAAATTATTTATTTAGAAATATTTGCAATTCTTTACATTTAAAGTATGTGCAGCAGGATAAAGTATGAATAATACAGCAGATAACTGTCCAGAGCCTAGGTGTGTAGAAGATAAAGGCTGAAGATGGAGAACTAGGGCTTATCTCAGTACTGGTGAATTAAATGGTGCAGAGAACTTGGTACTGATTGTCTGTACAGTTAGAGTGATACAATGGTCCCTCATGTGATTTCTGGCTCCTGTCAAATACTTCCTGGCACAGCTCAGAAGAGCACTTCTGAGACAGTTTGGCGGTTATCTTTTTTGGTGTTGTGCTACTTAGCTTAAGGGCCATAATAAATAGACCCTGGCATGCTTAATTTACTTGTATATATAGTCCTAGTGGTATTGGAAAGCACTTAGCTAATTCTTAACTTAATATTCTTCCATATTTTCCAATTAATATTATAATAAAGATATGAGAGAATGAAAAATTAAAATAATGTCTAAGCTATATGAAGGAGCTAATAAATCTGAAACACAGATCTTGGGTAAGAAACCATCAGAAGCATACCATGCAATTTCTAAGAAATTGGTACTGCTTTTTGTAACAACTTATGGGTTAAAATGTCTTCAGAACTTCAAAAAAGAAAATCATGCTCCAGATACTGCATTAATATAGAGATACCAAGACTTATGTCCTATGAGAAATGGGAGTGTCTACCTCACTGAGCTTATATAAATCAAGGATCTTTTTAATGATGATGGAGGAAGCAATAAACAGGAATAGAGAAGCCTGAAGAGACAATGGAGACAGTACCGAAGACTAAAATTCTTGAGCTACAAAGTGGTAGGCCATCAAAAAAATATAGGCAGAGCTTTAGAGAGGGCCACATGACCTTTGTGTCTGATAAGAAGGGACAAACAAGGAATGTGAGTATTTGGGATATTCAGGGATCGCCTGAGTGACTATGCAGAGGGAGGGAATTGGGGACCTAAAAAAGACAGATCAATAAGGGAGAGATATAAAAGAGCTAGTCTTGTGTAAAATGGATCAGATCAGTTAGCTTGTCTGACTGAGTCAGACTAGGACTGAGCCTGATCATCATAGGGTGTCCTGCCTTGTTTACAGACTCTCTTAACTTTCTCTCTGCATGATCACAGTCTTCATCCGTCTCGCATGTGTGTGTGTGCCAGCTGCTGTTGGGATTGGTGTGAGTGGAGTGGGTGCCAGATCAGTCAGACCATGAGTCAGACCAGAGTTGTAGATGTCCCTGGACTGTGGTCCAGCAACTGGGTAGGTGGGTGGCTTCTAACTTCTGGGGAGGAATGATGTGTGTCCCAGGAAACAGCTAATGGAGGGACCAGAATGGGTCAGGTGCTCATCGCTGGTTGCTTGAATGGGACCACAGATCATAGCTTGTGTGCCTGGTGCAGCCTTCAAGGGAGATGACTGTCTGTCCTTTACCTCAAACCAGGAGTTCATGTATGTTTACCAGAAAAATCCAAGGTGAACTCACCAGTGAGTAGGAGACTTCAGGTCTGGGCATGAGTATCAGGTGGATGGAAAGTCTGTGCAGGTATCTGGGGGCACCTGAAGTTGTGGGATCCTTGTGGGATCCTTGTATGAGTCTGTTGGCAGTGAGCACTGGGCTGGATAAGCTGGTGAGTTGGAGATCTTTGGGGTGGGAGAGTGTCATGTGTGTAACCTCCCATCTCTGCCAGCCCAAGATGAAAAGGGAATGGGGCTCTCTGTGCTTATGTGAGTCCTGGTAGTGTCTGGCTGGGCACTGCTGGCCTGGGGTGCCTTCCCTGTGGCAGGCCCTGGTGGTGTCTTTTGCATGTGCCCTAGAGAGATGCACTCAGCTTTTCTGATGGTTGAACCTTCAAACACAAATGTGGCAGCTGTGTCCATTGGTCTGGGTCATGGAGCTGCTGGAGGTAGCAGCAACTTACAACATCCCTTAACACTATGTATTTTATATATTGTAAAAAGAGGAAGGAAAAAAAAAGGACAAAAACTGTTCAGAATCATTCTGGTTAAACAGCTGTTTAAAGATTGGAAGATTAGATAGTATCTACTTCTATTTACTACTTCTTTGAAAGCCATAAATTTCAGCCTGGAACTAGGGAATAGATTTCATTTTTTTTGAGTGATTAAAAACCTTCATTGTTTGTAACAGTCATGACATTAAATTATACTGAATTTGAAATGGTCCATCTTGGTCTTAAGAACACTCAGAAATACTGTAACCTTTTACAAATTTGGATGGTTTGTTGGTAGGGTTTTTTGTGGTTTTTTGTTTGTTTGGGGTTTTTTTGGGTTTTTTTGTGGGTTTTTTTGGGGTTTTGTTTTTGTTTTTGTTTTGTTTGTTTTTTGTTTTGTTTGTTTGTTTTTGGTTTTGTTTTAATGTCTAAATAGTTAATTACTTCAGTGTAACTTTGTAAAAAAAATTTAAAATAGAGCTGAATGTTGAAAATTTAAACCTTATGAGAATCTGTATGCTGGCTAAGATTGTGTCATAGCCTCCTGAAGATCTGACACTTTCAGCAGTTGAACTTCTTGGTGTCAGTCATCTGTTCAGCAAAGAATGCCACTGCATGACTGACAGTTCTTATATCAGTGCAGGATTAACCATGGAGATCTTTAAACATGTTGTGACAGAAACAGTTTGAGCTAGCTTCAGCAGGGTTAGCACATTAAATTTCCAATGTCAGACCTCAACCTTGAGTACAGAAGAAAGTATAATGCTCTTGTATGGGCCTCATATTGAAGGAAGAAATAAAGAAAACACGTCTTTGCTGATGCTATTCCATCTATGGTATGCAATAAAAAGTTTGTGAAGATAAGATCAAGAGAAGTATCCACTATAATACTAAAATGTGCTTGTCTAAGTGGGTAAAACACATTTTATCTGTATGAAATACTGTTAATATAAAACTTTTGAAAGAAGAGCTGTGTGATAATTTGGACCTCTCACTATAAACAAACACACTGGTTCTGTGATTGCATTTGTAGAGGTCCAGTCTCCTGACAGTAAAGAACAGGCTACAAGAATGAAATTAAAGATTAAACTGGTTTCAAGAGACTCAGGACAGATTCATACACATGTGAGACAAGATCTAAGAATACAGCTGTAAAATGTGTTAAACTTCTGAATTCCTCCAAATTTTATTAATATCAATATCTTACCTGAATTAGTTGTTTTTTTTTTTTTTTTTAAAAAAAAAAGGAGGGAAGTGGGGAATTGAGAGACCCTAATTCCAAGCAAACCAGAGTAAATTCCTAAGGAAGGGCATTTCTGATGACATGTAGGAAAATAGTACTGACTCTTGAAATTTTGAGTTTGAGTAATTTGTAATTTGAAGTGAGCTGTGTGGTTTCATGTGCCATTCAGGACTAGAGGGGATGTATCAGTGCCAAAAGAAAGTGCCCTGAGATGAAGGTGCAGCATCTATCTGTGCTCATCATCAGAAGCTTTTGCTAAAGCACTTCCAAAAAATGGGCTTGCTTTGAGTACAGTTAGGGCTAGATCCTCTGGAGAAGTCATGTGTACAAATTAGGTTTTGGATTGTGTTGTGCAAGGATTTTGCATTCTAAACTCCAAACAGAGAGTGAGGAAAGGCAAACACCTCAGCATAATAAGTCATGTGGTGCTGGGATAGATAGCAGAATTAGCCCCCAGAAAGTCCCCAAAAATACAGGATTTCAAATGGAAGTGACTTCACATATGGCTTTCTGCTACCCTAAAGAATTCACTTCAATTCACTCTTTGCTATATGTGTCTGAAACACTTCAGGCTGTTTTTCTCAATTAGCTGTTAGTGATCTCTGCTGTGTCTGAATATGAGTTGGTACTGCCTCTAAAAATTTGTTTAAAACCAAGCAAAAATCCAAGAGGAGCCTGCACGAGTATCTAAGCTTTAGCATCATGATTTTGGTGCTCTTTCTTTTCTTCCTGTATTACTTCTGTGTTCCTTTCTGCCATGTGACAGTGATTTGGCAGGAAAAGCTGCAATTATCTTTATGCCAATAAAGGCTAAATGAATAAGCAAGACAGTAAAATTGAACTCACTCCAGCTCAAGAGGGGTTTGAAATTAGAGGATTTAACTTCCTGGAAGAGTCTTTCTCTGGATAAGTGAAATTCTGTAGTTTTAGAATTTCTAAGATTCATAGGCAAGGGTTATTTTTGTGGGGTTTTTTTGTTTGTTTGTTTGCTTCCTAAACCCTGTAAGAATGCATCCTAGTGCGTTTTACTGTGAGACAACTTTTATTTCCAGGAAACAATATATGCTGATGTCATTAAAAAGACACAGAAGACTTTAGCTTGTTGAGCTTGACATGGCATGTGTACTCTTATCCCTCAATCACAATGGGATTTCTCTAGTGCTTTTAAAAATAACAATACAATACGACCTTACAGAAATTACAGCTGTATTGATTGGTTTGACACCAAAGTTAAAAGAGTACGGCAGAAATCATTGCTATCACTCTCAGAGGCAGTCTGTAATACTAGATACTAAAGTAAGCTTATGTCTGGAAAAGAAATGAACCAGTACCATATGATCCGAAAACCCTTTGGTATTAGGTCCTTGTCAGGTGTAAGATTTATTATTTTTAGCATCTCTCATCAAGCCTGTCTAATTTGATGTAGTCTCAATCAATGGGTGCACAGCCTCACTACTTAGAGAAAGGCTGTATAGATCCCTGTTGTGTCAATACATTTAGAATAGCATCTGGACAAGAGTAAATGGACATGTATACAGGAGGTGTTTCAGGTCCCTTGCAGTCCAAGGTTTGTAGATTCGTGTGGCCACTATACCAAGTTGGTGTAGCTTTCCACTGCTGTTTGTTAATAAATAAAACAAAGCCCTCGGCTCCCCAGCATATCCCTACTCTGAGTGTAGAGTTTTCTCCTGGATTTTCTTAGAAAGTGTTTCAGCATCCATGGGATAGAACTTCAGTTTTTATAAACAATCACAACTCCCTTGAAGCCAGCAGAGCCTCTCAGGGTCAGTCAGTAGCTGAAGGCTTAGCACCAGACTTAGAGAAAATGTATATACATTCAAGTATGGATGCAGCAGCTGGGTGCCTGGAGTGCCCTAACCTGACACCTGTGGAGAGCTCATTTTTGGTACTTCCCATCTGTCTCTCATAGTTTTCACTACCTGCAGGAGTGTTCAGCTACTCATCCTGAAAAATCATCAACATCTGGCAGATTTGGGGATGTGCCTAGCTCTTTGTGATGGCCTTCTCACCTATCTCTTCTACAAGTCTATTTCTAAAACCACTAATACATGACTCCAAAGGACACAGCAGTTCTGTATCAGTTTAATCTCCTGAACAGACATTCAATTAAACACAGCTGATGCAGATCAATAACTTTTGTCTGCATGTCAGGCCTGGGAAAACTGAACCACACAGAAACTAAACCACCATCTACTCCCTTCCTACTTTAGCCTTACAAACATAATTGTAGGAAGCCTGTTTCCTACCATTTCTCTGATAGGCATATGTTGCTCAGGGCTATGAAAGTCTTCCCTCATCACTTCAGGACAAATGTGCCCAAGAAACCAGCAGAAAATTCAAACCTGGACAATAGAGCATCTTGTCTGCATGTAGGCCATGCTGAAAACTTACCCAAGTGGGATAGAAATTGTCTGTCACACTCAAATGAACTCAAACATCTGATAAGACCTGAAGCACTTGTGCATCAAAGCCTGTATCTGGCTCATCTGGACACAAAAGGCTGGGTCTTTGCTTTTTCAGAGTCCTGCCTATAACCTGCTGCCAGATGTAAGGCCTGAATTTTTGAGGTTATGAAGGGTCCCAGTTCCTTTTAGTGTCAGTGAGCACTAAGATGACCCAGAACACTTTGCATTTGAAGTGCTCATTTGGGTGCCAAAACTTAGATAATCAAGAACAGGGATAAAAGCAAATTCTGCTGCTGTCTCTGGAAATGAAATTCTTGACAGTGTGATTCTCCTGCACATAAAAGTAAAGATATAGGAGTCTGAATAAGATCCTTCATTCTGCACCATTGTTCAGACAGCACTCTGTGGCTGGAAGAATCTGCCTTGTGTGCTTCCATACTCAACAAAGACCTCTTGTTTTTCAGGCCAGGCTTTCCTACCTCCATACAACACAACTTCATGCTTCTACCAAAGACTCATCTTCAGGACATCTCAAGGGCTCCAAGGAATTTAAAGAAGACCAAGATGTCAAATGCCACTGCCACAGGAAGGCAAGCAGAACACCTTCAACAGGCAGTTCATGCCCAGGGACAAGATCCAACTCCCTCCAGGAATTTGCGGAGTCCTTTGAAAAGCAATTGCGTCTCAAAAGCAAACGCTCAGTTTCTTTGGTAGGTAACAACCAACTAAAGATCACTTCAGAAATAACATCCCCCCCCACCCTCAACCAGCAAGCAGGGCAGCTTTATCTCTGGTGTAATTGCTGCTGCTTTGCTGGTGGAAAAAAAAAGAAATAAACTTGAATTAGAATTCCTCAAATTATTTGGTCCTTACAGTAGTGCAAACAAGGTTAAGTGATAGTATCATTGGTATGAGAATTCTTGATGTAGTGTTACCACTTAGACATTAAAAAATGTGTATCTTCAAAATGAGACACCACACTGGTGGTGGCAACTTCTGTTTTCAGAAGTTTCTACAACTGTGACAACAAATGTGACAATAAGAAATCAGGTTTGCTTCACTTTTGCCATAAGACCCAGCTATCTTTCTCACTTCTGCTGACCTTGTTTAACAGTATATTGTGTTATCTGTAAGATAGCCTGTCACTGTGGTGTTTGAGAGGCTTCCCCCTTGGGTTTCCATTCACTTACTTTCTTCAGTGTCACCACACAGCTGCAGCAGCAGCCATTGCTATAAGTGGCTGAGCATATTTTCACTGTAGTGGCATGCAAACATCAGGGCATTCTCCCCCCATTTCATCCTTCTCTTCTCCCCATCATTCTGTCCTGAGGCATGAGCATTTTCTGTATGGTTTGTGTTGATGAAGTAGCCAATAACAACCTTTTGTCTGTGACACTTTAACACATTTTTATTATGATGATACGCAATATCCGGTGTATCATACAATGGAGAAAAGGGCAAAAAACCCTAAATGACTTTAAAGTATCAGAAGATCACTATAAAATTCAATCACCCTATTGAAAAACCTGTGCTTGAATAGCAAGTCACATTAGCACCAAATACCAACAGAAAAATGTATCTTTTTCTGTTTTCCAATTTGTTGACATTGATGGTTTGTATGGAGAAGTAATTTTTAGCTGTCTTTGCACCCTCTGTGCAGCAACAAGAGAGAAAAAAAATCTCTTTTCAATAAGCAGCATCAATACATGATCATTCCAACAACTGTATTCCTTGCATGCCCAGTCCTCTAAGAATATGGAGAATTATGGTGATGACAACTCTGTTATGCCATTGTTAAGATTTTAAGTGCATTCTGTTATATTTTTCCCCTTCAGGAACTACTCAGAAGTTACTTCATTTGGAACTTCACATTGCTTCATGTGCCAACCCTCACCAGTGGTTGTCTGGTTTATCATTTATCATTTCTCAAAAGTGCCCATGGCTAGAAAGTCTGTGAGTGTGTAATAATTGTAAGATATAGTGTATAGTGAGTCCAATGCACTAAATATGGCTTTAGTACCAATTAAAAACATGGATTCCGGTACCATTCTGTTATCTGCAGTGTGGTGTGCTGGGCTATATTTTAATTTACTTTTCAAGTAGGCCAAATTGTCATTCACTCAGTCACCATTTAAGTTTGGGAGATGTCAAAAACTTGAGAATCTTGAAGAACTGAGTGATAGATGTTAAGAGATCTGAAAGGAAATTTGCACATAGGCTTAAACTTATACCTCCTTCAGAGCTCTATGGGTGCAATTTAAACTACCATGACCACATAGGTTAAAAGAAAAGTGGTGGAAGGGTAATCCCATTTAATCTCCTTCCTTGCATATTACTTTTCTCTTGTAAGCATGGCTTTCAGGACACTTCATGACCATCAGCACTTGTTTTCAGTGAGGTCTTTGCAGCTAGCACTGGACAGACTTCAGGCACGTAAAGATGGCTCATGTGAAAGGACAGAAACATGGAGTCTGTGTTGAAATCACAGAATCACAGAATTACTGAGGCTGGAATAGACCTCTAAGATCATCAAGTCCAGCCTATGACCCAACACCATAATATCAGCTAGACCATGTAACTAAGCACCACATCCAATCTTTCGCTAGACACCTCCAGGGGTGGCGACTCCACCACCTCCCTGGGCAATCCATTCCAGTGTCTAATCACCCCTTCCATGAGGAAGTGCTTCCTAAGATCCAACCTAAACCTCCCCTGGTGCAGCTTCAGGCCATGTCCTCTCATCCTGTCACTGGCTGACTGGGAGAAGAGCCCGACCCCCACCTGACTACAACTTCCTTTCAGGCAGTTGTAGAGAGTGATAAGGTCCCCCCTGAGTCTCCTCTTCTCCAGGCTGAACAACCCCAGCTCCATCAGCCTCTCCTCATAAGACTTTCCCTCCAGTCCCTCATCTTAGAGCCCTTCCCCTTTTCCTTCCTGCCTGCTCTCCCTCTCAAGTCCTCCAAGCAGGTGAGCCTCCTACCATCTATACAGTACAATCAAAACCATGTTGCCTCTTGCTGAGTTTTAGGGTGATGGTCTGGGGCCTTTAATTTGAGCCTGTCCCGTTAAAGCTGATCTTGCTGAGGCAGGTGACTGGATTATTTTATTATACCTTACTAGTGAAATAAAATAATGAGATTTTTTGTTCATGTAGGGGTTGCTTTAATTCCCTGCTATTTTTTTTCCCGTCTATTAGCAACCTGAAGGCATGAAGGAGAGAAGAGAAAGATTGCATTTGAGAAAAAGCAAGCCTCACAAGGGAACAGGAGAGAAATCCGAGACAAGAAGAGAGCAGAAAGAAGATGAAGGTTCAGAAGTTGTACCTGCAAAACACAATGAACAGTTTCCATCACAAGCAATCACTGAGAAAGGCTATTTATGCACAGGCAGCTAGAACACTTTGAGATAACGAATTTTAAGACTCCCCCTGAAGAGTATTCTTGCTTTGTTTTGACTAGAAGAGGCCTGTTAGCTAGAATAAATCCTAACCTGTAAAATAAAAGTAAAATTCAACTGCATCATTGACACCATGTTACAACCTTCCTGTCTTTACTTTTGCCATTAGGAATGTGACCTTCATCATAGGAGGAGTGTATCTGTAACAGGATCCAAGTTAGCAATTAACCACCTTAAGTAGTTTCAGGCAAATTTAGCATTCTGGCAGGATAGTGGAGGATGTGTTCATTTAGGATGAGAGCATGTATGTATTACAGAGCCATGAAAAGTCATCCAAAGCCTTATGTTTCTGTTTTAATTGAAACAGGCTTATTGTTAGGTTTGAAAATGAAAAAGTATACATAAGCCATGTGGCCACCTGCTTCCTTGCCCTGAAATTCACTTAGATGTGTGTTGGAAACAGTTATCTTTTTGCTTTCACAATTTCCTGCTTCAAATTTATGGAGGTAATAGAATAGAAGCCCACATGTTCTCTTCTACACCTCCCTGATGTCTCGCTTCTCTCTGCTTTCCCTATCACTGCAAAATATGACTCTTGTTTCTTTGGCATATTCCAGCCCTCTCCTATATCCTCAGTCACATTTCCTCAGTCACACAACTAGTTCTTTCTCTTAACCTCATCGTATTGCTTCTGTGGCGTTACCACTCTTTATTTACTACTTTATAGTCCTGTCTAATAGCTACTAACCTCTTTTGCTACATCTCTAGTTTTGCCTCATCAAAATTTGAGCCCTGCTGAAAGCTCTCCAGTAAAAACAGAGATGTTCTGCCTCTCATACTTCTATATAATCTCTCCAAGGTGTTGCCATACATTCAGGGTGAGGTATTGCAAACTTTTTCCCTTTTTCCCTTTTCTAGAACAAAGGTAAACCCAAGGGATTGGGAACTGTCTCTGTTTACAGTAAGCAGTATTTAGGAAAACTCTGTTTCCTTTGGCTGAAGATCTCCTGAACTTAGGTGTAAATCTCACCAACTATAAGCAAAATTTCCTTCTATGCAGAGGAAATCCACCTCCACATGCTCATAAATACACACACAACCATGGTCTTCTTCAACAAGTAAGTCTTCCCTGCAGAGAAGAATCCTGCCCTGTTTGGGAACAATTTCCCCAGGCCTAATATAGAGAAAGCTTGCTCAGGGAAGAGTGAAGACTAATGAAGTCATAAGCAAAAATCAAAGTCTGCTGGGTATTCTTCCTGTGATTTTCTGTAATTAACAAATATCTTATTATTTTACTATAGAGCCTTAATTTTGAACATTCAACCTTTTAAAAGCTTAAGGCACACTTTAAACTTTGTTACACTTATCTCCATTAAAGGATTGTTTTTCTTTTTAGGTAGAACTTTATGGGATATATAAGAAAGCAATTGAACCCTTGCTGATGTGTGTAAATTACTTCTGGCCTGATAATATATATTATAAACTAATAAATCTGACTTAAAAATATTGTTCCTATGCATAGTTCCTGTCCTCCCCAAGCCAGACTGAATTTTCATGAAGTTTTTCTGTCATCCAAAACTTACATGCAGACAGCTTTCCTTTTATAGCCTTAACTTGAAGACTGCATTACAATAGACCTGGATAGAAAGGAACACAGCCAGCTATGCCCCAGTTCCTCAGGTAAAACCTTTCACATAGATCCCTTCATGTAGCAGCCTGCCCTCACATCTCATGAGAGCTAAATGCCGTGGCTGCACCAGCTTTGCCTGGATTTCAGAGCATCAGCCCATCTTCCTGTTGTCCAGCCAGGTTGACTTAACAAGCCCAACTGTACCCCAGCAGAATTTTCAAAAAGCTTGTGTTCATGATACTAACATGATAATTGTACACCACACCTGATGAAAACACCAAAAGGAGCTGAAATAGAAAACCTATGTGTGCCTGGCTTTGACTTGCTGTTTGCCATCTCCATCAAAGCCACTGAGGCAGCTTAGCAGGTCTCCCTGCAAACTTCTCCCATGTTTATCAATGAACTCCATCTCTCAAATGGGAGAGCCTGTAAAGTGTTTATGTCCTTTCTGAACTGTCCTGCCAGACCAGTGGTGTGACTCTGGAAACAGAATCTTTCAAATAATGTCCTCAGCACTGTCCTCCTTAAATCACTGAAAAACGTTTACTCAAAAGTGTTTTCTCTTGCTTCATATCATGCCTGATTGGGCCAACAGCCTTTTCCTGTTAAGTCACGTGTAGTCTGACACAATAGTATTACTTAGAAAGAATGAAACTTGCACGATATCATGAAATCATTCTCCACATAAATTAACAATTATTCCATAACAGACAAGGTGGTTGAGGAGGAAAGTAAACATTCAAAGAGGAACCTCACTGTAATGGCATGGCCGATATTTTTATTTCCACAGAAAGTGGAATTGGGATATACAAATAGAAAGACATTAGAGGGTTTTAATTTTCACAGCAGGTCACTAGTTTGGTTGAGACTGATACAAAAACCAGTCATTGCCTTGATTCCCATTCCCAATTCCCAGAGCAGTGGGGATGGCTGTGGGTGTTTTCTGCACACATACCCTTTCCTAGGCAAACACCATTTGCTTTTTCCACTCTTTCCAAGAGTAGGATGGCTACACGTTGCATCAGAGCCCAAACCTTGGACACAAGGGAGGTCAGTTAGTGGGAAGCAAAGACAAAGGGACCAATACATGTATTTCCCAAAACGGTCCTTAACAGGTAATACTGAAAACCTGAAGCAGCTTTACCAGAGATAGGAACCGGCAGGCAGCAGAAACAGGCTGACACTCCCTCTTAAGGCTGGCTATCAAAATCTGACATGACTCAGTGGCCTGTGAATGACATTTTTAAGCTTGCTTTATTTCATGGGTGGGAGACCACACTCTGGTAAACCACTTCTTGTCTGTGCATCCTTACCAGCACTTCAGGCTTACTGGAAAGTGCTCCTGTGGGAAGTTAGGACATGGGTACATTAAAGCATTTCAAGAGCAAGATCCAGTTATACCACAGTGTTTTCTGAGAGGTCTAAGAAGACAATGTCAGGTGTGTTTACTTCATCTTTTACATGGGCATTTCCAAAGCAAAATATTTATTCTTGTGTATTGTTTAATTGCCACGTGGTTTTGAGGATTGATTAAATTTTGGGTACTTGTTAACATGTCACATAAAATGCCAGAGCCCACAAAGTCAAAATGAAGCAATAGTTATAGTTATGTACATGCTTGCAACAAACCTTTCTCAGAAAAAAAATGGGAAATACTGAAACACGTAAATAAAGCAAAACAACCATGATGTATAACTGAACAAGAATATGATACCCATTTAAAAAGAAACCTAATATTAAATAACAAAAAATGTACATCTGTACTTTTTTGTTCTTTAGTACAAAAGAAGGTATTTGGGTAATCCCAGCCCTGCCTCTGGATGCATTCAGTGTACATATAAATAGTGTAAAATCACACAGAGATGTAATCAAACTTTGTAACCAAAATTATTCACAGAGAAATGAATCACAATCATAGGACCTTGAGTTTATACAGCCATCTGCAAAACCACTTAAAAAAAAAAGGTCTTGAAATATGTTCAGAAGGATATCACAGCCAAAATCTAGTCATTGAACGAGAGAAGTGAATATTGAAATCCAACAAATTTTATAGATCATGCCCTGCCTGCACTTGTTGTGCCAAAGCTTTAGGTAACTGTGTATGAACAAATGCTAAAATAAACCCACTCATCATAGAAATCATTGCTTATAGGGTGTTGATTTTTATTTACTCTCTTGTTTTATATTTGATTGACAGATAATATTCCTCCTATTAGGAGGGTCCCTGTGAATCCTAGCCTAGTCTCTACTTTATTTTGGAAAAAGGTAACTTCCCTCAGCTGTGTCTTGTCTCTGAGGCCAGACAGAAAATAGGAGAAAGGAGTGATACAAGGAGCACCAAAGTGATATTATGTCATACTTGATGCATTCTTGTCCTTCTTATATGTTAATCAAATGATTCAGTTCATGCCATTTCTAAACTGATTGATAGAGATTTTCTGTATTGAGAAGAACAACACAACTTGTAACAGTTATGTATGAGTTTTCATCAAAAAGCCAATGAAGTCTGTAGAAAGAGTCCTCAGTCTGATGAATTAGTCCTATTCCCGATATTGAAGTATCAAAAAGGAGGTCTTTTTTGATCCAAAGCTTGAGAAGAAAGACTCTGGGCACTGTTCCTCTGGGCTTCCCTGCAACTATATCCCATTATATGAAGTGAATGCTAAGGTTTTGGACCCTTGGAAAGCAACCCTTCCTGAACGTTTACATAATGGATCTCAGTTGATATTCTGCTCTTCCTGTATGCACAAAATACATCCAAAATGTCTCTCATAATCATTTTAAATCTACTGGGTCTACTCCCTGAGGACTCCTATACAGAATTTTGGCTGTCAGAAAGCAGCTAGAATGATATTAGGTTAACTTTCCCACAGCTAGCACAAGTTTATGCCTAGGAGAGAGGAAGGGTTAGGGCATTCCTTTGCACTGACAGTCCCAGCAGCAATAAATGGTCCTCAGGGAGAACAAAGTAACTTTTGTCTGCTCTCACCTGTGTAGGAGTGAGGTTAGCGCAGAATCTGGAATGTGAAAAAGTTTTCATTAACTCCTCCATTGCACCAAGATCCACCTACACACAACTGGAGACGAGGCTATTTCAGACAACAGGTTTTCCATTACTTCAATTATTTTTTCTTGGAGCAAATGTAGTGCCACAATAACATAATCCAGGCCTCAACTATATGGTCATCAGAAATCAACCATAAAGTTCATCACTTGTTCAAGGTACTCATTACAATTTGATTACATAATCAAAAGCAATTCTGAGTTGAGGTTGTTTAAGACTGATAAAAATTTCCTTCCACTTGGAGGAGGATTTGGATCTGTGTGTTATTTTTCACAATGGCTTGGTGACTGGCAGCAGCACAGAACTTCACTGCATGCACAGCTTCCACAAAGAGGTATCATGACAAACTCCTAGGACCTTATTTTCTGCTATTTGCAATATAGAGAGCAGAAGAAGGGGTTTATATATCAAATTATTCAGACCTTGACTAAATCTTGAATGCTGGTGACTTCTGTTACAAAACACGTTGTTAGAAGTTATACGTGTCGTCATTAAATGCCTAGATACATTTATGGCCATTTTCCAGCAGAGGGAGTCTGTCGATAGGGAATGAGAACATACACTGTAGTCAGCTGCAAGCATGAGTTTGACATTAAAACTAATTACAGTGCCAGCAGGAGACAAGAGCGAAAAAAAAACATAACCAAGAGCACAGGACTGTATGGTCAAATTTTGCCCTCTGTTGTTCACATATGACTTTTGTTGATATAAAGGAAATTAATACATGCAGAAGCATATGGCAGAGTTTAGTTTGGTATTAGGGACTGCAGTATTTATCCTGTGATGAGCACAAGACCTTGATTTGTCTCTGGAGACCCTGTATTGCTGAATCACTAGTTAGAAGCTCCTTACTGCAGGTGTTTCACACCTCCCACTGTCCTGTTCCTCTGCCCTTCATTTCCAGAATGCAGCCCACGCTCCCCTCCTTTAACCAGTCAGAGAAGCTACTGGTGTAGCCCTGGGTGCCCTCACTCACACGCACACTGATAGCCCAGGTTGGATGGAAGGGATGAACAGCAACCCCTGCAGAGGGACAGAGGTCCCTGTGGGTGGCTGATTTCCTTGGGGTCAAAGACAGCTCACCCAGCTCCAGCTCAGGAAGCTGCTCCTCCTGCACACCCATCTGAGCTTCTCTTCAACTCTGTGGTAGTCCTTGGCTTCAGCAGCTTCCACCTCACACCAGGGTGGGTTGTCTACCCATACTTCTCTGAAACCTTCCTCAGATACTTACCTATATCTGGTGAGCTGCTCCTGTAGGCCAAGATATCCCTGTCATCACTAAGGGACCTGCTACTCTAAGTGCTTGGTCTTGCTTTCCTTATTTTCAAAATTAAATACAAGAAAGCTTTAGGGAAGCCCTCCCCTAATCCTTACTATAGGAAAGATAATTCATTTCTTGTCCCAGGTTTAATCTGACAGAATAATTATATGTGATGCCAGAAGTTTCTCAGTGAGAAAAAGCCATGGCATTTTTTTCTTATAAACAGCACACGCTACTCTAAAAATGTAAATGTAGAAAGATTAATCAAAGCCTTTTCTTTTAAAACAATTTTTTTTTAAAGGAACATTTTTCTTCTAGAATGTAAGTTACACTTAGCAGGTCTGTGCAGGTTTCCATGAATAGTTTCATGATTCTTCTTTACTTGTCAGGTGTGCAGATTGACTTTTCAAACCCAGATCTCACACTGCCTTAACTAGCAAAAAAATCCTATTCGTCTCCTATGTCACAAAGGAAAAAAAAAAAAAAAAAAAAAACAAACCAACCAAC